>JANHFX010007741.1:0-32360 GCA_027560015.1 Chloroceryle amazona | reverse complement strand
AGCGGGACTGAGAGGCCCGCTGGGAGGAGAGGCCAGGGCTGCCCTGTGCCGGGCACAGCTGGTTCCAGACGGTTCTGGCCACCGAACCCCTCGGCCACGCTGCTGGTGCGTCTGGGAGAACACGTGGGAGAAAGGCCCTGAGCACCCCGGTGAGGGCAGGGGCAGGGGTGGGAGGAGCTGCAGTCGCCAGGGCAGTCGTGGGGAACATGGCGGGGCAGGGCTGCCCAGGGGAGAGAGCCTCCATGCTGTGGAGCAGTCCTTGACCGACTGGCCTGAGGGGACCCCTGGTAGAGTAGCGTAGCTCCACTGCACTGGGGTTTTGAGCTGAAGTTCGTTTCCATAATTGTGACACTTTTCACACCAAAAGGTGTGTATCATTTCAAGAAACAGACAAGGAAAGTCTATCTGTAATTCATAAAGCGCAACTTTTAATTACTGCAGTGAGCACTTAACTGACCTTTTCATCTGTCCTTGGCTTTCTGCTTATCATTGAGTTGTACATTAGACTCCCTGACTTGAAAGCAAAATAGTTCTCTGACTTTTAAGAGATCAGAGATCCCAAAGCAGGTTATAGCAGGTGCTACTCTGGCCCATTCCTGAGGCCTGAATACATTCTCTTAATCAGAAGCAAGCTCAAAATGTGAAGAAGATTACCTTGAAAAAGAGCACTTCTGATTTTTAGCTTCTAATGAAAGGCTTTTTGAGTTTATCCTTTCAATTCTCAAAATATTATTCACATTGATTCAAATGGATGTAGGATCGTGGTTGCATTAATGTTTTTGTCATTCTTCCCCCGCCTCCATTTGCTCGCCCATATGCGTAGCTGTGGAAGAGTTAGAAGAACAGGTCACATGTATTGAAATTTCCCCAGAATTCTGTCCCAGCTGCCAGAGATTCAGGGTTCAGGGATTCTCTCAAAAAGAGGTGGTACTTTTGTGTTTAAAAGCTCTTGACAGATTGCTTTTTGAATACACTTGTCATACATGCCTGTGCTTTTTGTAAAATAACCTCGTTTCCACTTGCTGTATGCTCCCTTCTTGCAATACAGCCAGGCTGGTTTCTCCTCATTCCTAACTCTTCTCTCAGTCAGTAACTTGAGTTTGTTGTCAATATAAATTTGTGAAGAACCAGCTGCCTTAGGCTCCTTTTTCTGTCCATTATGTTCTCAGCTACAGCATTTGTATCTTTCTCTGTGCCTTCCCCCCCTGTATTTTCTGGTCATTTCCTTGTAATCTGGATATCTGTAGCTTTGTGTACACACAGAGACAAATATGCCTGTCACACACTTAGGAACTCAAACCAAACAAAAAAAGGCAATGTATGCTGAGTTACACAGTGCATAAAAAACAGATAGCAAAACAATCTTTTTGTCTTAGCCCTTCAAAACACCTGCTATTTGGTTCATTTTTTGTAACTATACCAAGATGCCAATAAGTCATGCAACAAAATCGATATAGAAAATTTAAAAAAACCTACTGTATTTTTCCCTCGTCTTCTTGTCTTCTCTTGATAAGAGTGATGTTTTCAGTTGAATGTTTCTTTTTTTTTTAAATTAAATCAGACTGTTTGTCTCATTATGGATGGAGTGAAACCCCCATTCCTATTTCCAGGTATATATTTTCTAAAGTCCTTTACAGGATTGTATCTGAAGGTATTTTGGGCTATAGTGTGAGGACATATGTAACTACGGTTTTCATTCTCTACATGTTCATCTCTGTAATAGTTACAATTCTTGGCTGTTAGTCGGTTGGCTTGGTGAAAGGAAGTGCATATGTCAAATGAATACTTTCATTAGTGCCACTGTTTTTATTTTGTAGCTTCACAGATTAGGCAGAGCTGTATAAATACAGTAGATTAAAAAATTGAGAGTCAGAGGAACAATTAGACACCCAGGTTTACTTTCTGATCCTGCCAATTGCCCAAATAGATGTGTGTCAGGTTTAGTAATTTTATTTTGACAATCTTCCTATAAGATGAGGGGTTAGAGCTGTCATCATATAGACATTCCAGTAGTTGGCTATCTCCCTGCTTGTTTAGAACTCATACATTACATATATGCATGTATACGTGGGTACACATATATATTGCAGACAGGAGCTGATGAGTAGTGGTAGTTTTTCCAGCAGATAACAGGTTGTGTTTCCTTCAGGAAGACATAAAATTTCTACAGTCCATAGTTGTATTGATATATGTATTTCAAGAATAAGCATATTGGTGTCTCCAGGATGTAATTAAAAATAAAATTAATGCGAGAAGTGTGATTTTATTGGGCTGCAGGTTAAATAATTGAGATTACATGAAGCTGTCTTGGTGTAACTTGCAATGCTTCTGTTGTCATCCCTTCCCCGTTTGTTGCCATTTATCTGGGAATCAGCTGCAGGCTTGCTCCTGTCTCATGTAGACATCCTCCTGTCTTCCTGCATAGAAACAAGAGCTTTGGTAGGAGAGGTATCTTACCACTTAATGTGTGAGCCAGCCCGGGCAGGACACAGGAACATCCACCAAACCCCGGGTGAAATGTGAACAGCGTATTTCTTTTCGTTACCTTGCAGTCTGGGGGATCCCCAAAGCAGCACCCAGGCAGAGGCACACAAGCAGGAAAGCAGGCACCGCAGAGCTTGGTCCTTGCTAGAGGAACAAGGAACCTGCTGGTTTCACCTCTACGGCAGGATTCAGGCAGGCAGAGTTTACTGCTGTGCGTTGATCTCTCCCACAGCAGGGCAGGATAGGGTTCAATATGTTCGGCATGTTCAATAGGGTGCCCCTGAGTCTATCACAGGCCTGTGTTATCTAAACACAGATGTTCTACTTGTCAAGCACAGAAGACTAAGCAAGGATTAGTATGACATATATGTTTTTCTGCATCCCAGCTGCAAGTCACTTGAGCATGTTTACAATATTCCTTGTCATTCTTCTGTTATTTTCATACACTTACTAAAAGTGAATATGCAAAAATCACTTTTTTTTCCTGCATTTTTGTCTTGCATTTGCAGCTCTGGTTTACCAAAAACATGCCGTGTGCAAAATGTCCCTTTATTGGGTGTCTGAGAAAAAGAGCTGACGGTGATTAGATTGGCTGTTCGTCCTCTCTCAATTGGTCCAGCATAACCAACATTTGCTTCCTGAATATTAGCCAAAAACTATCTTCTCTCCAGCTGGGTAGGGATATTTCATCATCTTTAAAAACTGAGGTGACCATTATGTTGTTATTGTTAGGCAATTATTTCCTGTCCTCATACAGATTTACCCTGTGACCAGTTCTGGCCATGATGTATCTGCCAGAGAAGCCAGTGAAGACTAATCAGAGCTTGTGAGAGCGTCTGTTGCTGTTCATGCAATTTATTGCCTTCTATCCCTGCTGCCTTTGCCATTCCTCACCTGTTTCTGAAATGCATCTGTCATCTTTCTTAAAGCTTCCTTTTCCTAATTGATTCTCTTTCCTGCAAAATGAAAAAGTATCCATATTCTGCAGTCAGATCCAGTTGCTGTCCCAAAGTGGAAAACGGACATCACCTGGTTTTATATTCTCCTTGTACAATGTTTGAACATGCCAGGGAGATGGCTGGGGGCTACGTGCCCACCAAGCTTCTCTCTCATTCCCCTTCTTCAGCAGGACAGGGGGAGAAAATAAGATTAAAAAGCTGGGGGTTGTGAAAAGGCAGTTGAATGGGGAAAAAAACCCCCATGTCCACGTGTGGAAGCAAAGCCCAAGAAAAAGGTTATTTATTCTCTACTTCCTATCACTAGGTAAGTCCAGACACTTCCTGGGAAGCAGGACCTCAGTACAGGTAGCAATTGTCTGGAAGACAAATGACTTAATAACAAATGCTTTCCCCTCTTCTTTCTCTTTGCTTTTATTGTGGAGCATGACTTCATAGGGTCTGGAATATGCCCATGGTCAGTTTGGGTCAGCCATCCCAGCCATGTGCCTCCCTTACTGCCAACCCTCAGGGTAGTGGCCTTCGGAGGGGCAGTTGAGAGACAGTCGTGCCACTGTGTGAGCACTGCTCAGTGGTAACCAAACACTGGTGTGTTTCCTGCACCATTGTAGCTGCAGGTGCAGGGCACAGCCCTGTACAGGCTGCTTTGAGGAAAGTGAATTCCACCCCAGCAGACTTTTCTCAATCCTGTTTTGGTTTTTTTTTTATTATTCTGTTTGTTTGGTTGGTTTTTTTTTCTGTCTGCTAAGAACAGTCAGTGTAGAAACAGTGGGAGTTTCCCAAAGGAATTTTTAGAAGAGTTGGGCAAATCATTGCATTTGTTTATTTCCCTGTCCTTTTTGGGAGATTTTCTAACTAACAATATATGAGAGGTCATAGAATTGTTACATAAAATATCAGATTATATTTAACATTTGGTAGAAGAGCAGTATTGATGTACTGAAGAAGGTGAGTGGAGGACCAACAGGATGATTAGAAGGTTGGAGTACATGATGGATGGAGAGCCAGGTAGAACTGAGTTTGTTTAGGTAGAAGACTAAGATGCTACTTTAATAGCTATCTAAAAGTATGTAAAAGATGGAACCAGACTGCACAGATGTGCAGAGTGAAAGGGTGAGAGGTAATGGACACAGGCTGCAACACAGGACATTCTCAGGTGTTAGGAAAGAAAGTTGACAAAGAGGTTACACAAACATTGGAGCAAGAGCCTTGAGAGGCCGTAGAATCACTGTAGTGTAGAGTAGTAGAGTTGGAAATGTTTGGAAAAAATTACATATGACATACTTTGCTTCTGGTTAGAAATATATTGTGATGGAGTGTTTCCTGTAAACATTTGTATAGATACTCGAGGACATATAAATAAATATTTAATCTCAGTAGTAGGTTATTCATAAGCATTTTTGAGAAGCAATAGATATGGGAAGTGGAGGCTATTTGTTTCTATCTTTATTTGAAGCATCTGGTATGACCACAGGGAGAGACGAGAGAGAACTGGATGGATCACTAATCTGAGCCAACGCTTCAAAGCATATGCTGTGTTCATACAGCTGACTAGCTGAACAGAAAACTATTCTCTGCTTAGCATTTAATTTCAGTGCTCTATATTAGGCTTCCTATTTCTCATACAAGTTTCCAAATTTTATTTTTATCTTGAATAAGATTAGAAAGCACATCTTTTTTTCTTTCTTTTCTTTTTTTTTTTTCCCCCTGCTGGATTCACTATTTTATGCTATAAATTGTACAATTACTATCTGAGAGTGTGTTGGGAAATCACCCTTTGAGAATTCAGTTTTGTCTGCCCTCTTACATGACATTTAAAATAATTTATTTTTATTTCTAAAAACTGTAATATTCATCTCACGCAGAGTCATGGGTTTTGTGCTGATAAGCTTAGAGGGGAAGTAAAAGGAAGCAGCTGATTTTTCTTTTTCTTTCTGTTTTTAAAATCTCAGCTGTATTCATTGTTTTTTTACTCTTTTTCCCTGCCCTGCTGTTTTCCTCCTCTTCCATTCCCTAATAATGTTATGCAGATAAAGATTTATAACATGTAAGCTTAATAGCACTAAACACTTGTTGTTTAATTGGTAGAGATTTGGGAGAAGGCCCAGACTAATTAACACCAATTCCTACTCCATTGCCAGTTTTTAATGGATCTTAGGACCAGTTCCTTTTAGAAGTACAGTTATATTGAAAAGAGAAAATTAAGTTGTATATGGCCACCTTGAGAAACCATCTGTTCCCAGTATAATGCTTGCTTTTTTTAAGTAACGTGACATATATTCCATATAAACAGTTGTTTCCCTTTTGAAACATTATCCATACCTGCACAACCTCTCCTGGAATTTTCTCCCAATTCTATCTATAGGCTTTTCATTTCACAATTACCTTTTTCTTCCTTAAAAATTGAATATTTAATGATTAATGACTCATTTTACTATAGGGAGTTCGGAGAGTGATATTTGTTAAAAGTTCGTAACTAATTTGCTGTTCATAAAAATACAGCAACTAGAAAAATGTGGTAGAGCTCTATACAAATAAATTAAAAAATACCTAAAGGACACAAAAAAGGAAGGGATAAGTATGGTACAGACAGCATAGGATTTAAGTTCAAACATACTAAGCAAACATATTAGCTATTTGAGCTCCTTTCTTCATGGTATCAGTAGAGAAGGGTACTTGTGGGTGGAGCTGTGTTTCTGCTACTGGTGTTAGGTGACTGGCTTAGTGGCATAGATAACTTGTAGACAGTTAAAGCCAGGGGAGATGAATCCAGCCTGTAAGAAAAATGACTCAGCATCATTTTTTACAAAGGTCTTTGAAAGGACAAGAATGTGAAAAAAGTTTAGTGTATCAGAATTTTCTGTCTTTTGAGCGTCTTTATTGTTTGACTTCCATTTTATCAACTCAGCTGATATTAGAAGTCGTCTCTCCTTCTTCCAAGTGGTTGCTTGAACTTCTGTTGGTTTAGGACAGGGATGCCCTGGATGTTAAAGGATTATGCCCTGAGATCGAATACCCTGTTTCTCTACATTTCTCTCCATTCTGCTGGGCTCTGGAGCTCAGAGACTGTTTTAGCTAGCTAGGATTTTGTATGACTCTTGTCACTGCACCACATTACTGGTCAGAAAGCACAAATTATAGTTACTATTGTCTGCTCTTCAATGTTAAAACAAGAAATCCTTATTAAAGCCCTCTGTTTGCCCTTCGGAGCACAATGCTGTCAGAAGGGTCAGGGGAATGCAAGCTTAAGCAGTCTGTCATTGTATGTTAATGCAAATCCTTTGTTGTTAATCTTGGTAGAGGGAAATATAAAATGGGACTTACTTGAAATGATTCTACAAAAATACTTGACATTGGACGTCTTGTAGCTCCCACTAGTGTTTGAAATTTTAGTCTACTGGCACATATTAGACAATGTTTCCTTTCAAATACATTATCTAAAATGTCTAATGTATTTTTGTATAATGATTTCTTTGTTTCTGAAACTAAATCATTAAACAGAGTTAAGTATTTGGACAAGAGAGATGGTGGAATTCCTGTCACTTCAGTTATTTAAAGAAAAAAAAAAATTTCAAGATGATTGATGTGTGTTTGATGTTGCTTCAGAGATGTTGGATGGTCTAGAAGACTTCCAGGCAGAACTGAGGGTTGGTTGTGTTTTTCTTTGTATTCAGAATGAATGCTTTAATCCTGTTTAAGTTCTAGTTCTAGGGGAAAAAACCCTATCATTTTTCAGCCAAGAGTCTGCAAGGTGTAGAGTCATTTAGGAGGTCTTCATCTTAAATTTTATAATGTGAAGTTGCATGGAAATGATTTGAGTAGAAATCATTTTGGTTGTTGGCCAGATTTTAATGTCTTACTGCCCAAGTATTTTTCACATGTTTATTTACCTGAAGATGAGAGAACACTAACCAATTAGCATATGGTTATATGGAACACAACGGATATTCCAGTTGGCAGAAAAATAATTTAAAATGTGTTACTTGTCATCAAGGTGCATGATATGTGACTGGACCTTTAATGGCTTTTAGAAACGTGCTTAACATAATTTGAAACAAGCTTTCTTATCAGTATGTCTTGCAATTAATTTAATCTTGTTTCTGTTATTTCCACAGTATTTTTCATTTCAGTGAACCTCATTACATTTGCAAGTGCATTAAATTAGAGTCTGGATAGAAGAAGAGAGATGATTATCAGTTAATTTAATTATGTTTCTACGTTTGCCCATTTAATGATATGTCTGCCATTGTTGTTGCAAGCCTTTCCTGCAGTAGCACTATGCAGGAATTCGTTCCAATTCCATGTAAAGTTTATGTTATCTGATAACTCCTGACAACTGAGTGGAGGCCCATGTGCAGTAATGAATGAGTCTAATCAGAAATCACTTCCTTAAAGTCAAATGGCTACAGGATGGAATACTTTTACTACACTCACTACATCATGATTATATTTTTTGACTTTGTGTATGTGGTAATGTTTTTACATAGCTTTGCATCGTTAATTTAATTAAGAAACAAACCTTTTCTTTCTTAACGTAACTGAAGAAGCAAGGAAGCATGCCGTTGCATAATTCTCTCCTAGACAGTTAAACAGCATAGCTGAGGAATGCTCTTGTTTTTAAAGAGGAGGAAAAGAGCAAAGTAAGTAAACTCCCAAATTCACCATTATGCAGTCCTTCGTATAAAATGGTCTTTACTTTTAGTAATAAAATTACCCAGACATTTAGGGAGATGCTATAATCTGAATTCTAGTACTCATCTACTACGGTGCCTCTCAGTGCTACTGCTTTTGGCAGTAACTACTATTTTTATAGGGTTTTTTCAACTCTGCATTTTTTTTTTCCTTAATGTTTTTGCCATGTGTTTGAAATTTCAAGATGTATGGCATTTGCCCTGGCATCTGGAAATCTGAAGGATATAGCTGCTGAGACTCTCCAGACTGATTCTACTTTACATGTGCAGCTACGAACTGAAGCATTTTTCAGTTGCATAGCTCCTTAAAGGCAAACCTGTTAAAGGAACACTTTTTGGGTTTAGACAGTTACAGCTACCCAGTAAGGGTGAGAGAAGAAGAGATTTGGCTGTGAAGTGCAAAATGTTTGTAGTTTTAAGATGGCCATTTCTTGGATTTTTAGTGTTCTAAGATCTGGAAGTAAATGGAAAAATATTTTAAAATGATAGCAGAAATAGCCTGTAAATGAGAAAGCAAACCAAAAGAGAAATGGCAGGAAAATGACCTAGCCTCTGTCTGCATACATGTGCAAGAGAGTAAATGAAGACCTTAAAATAAGTGCTACATTTCTGACATGATAAAAATTGGCCATTTTGTTTCTAAGTTGATATTTTAATACTTCTGACACTCTTAACAGGAGCAGTCCTTAAGAAAAAATACCATGGCAAATTTACTTTATATTTGAAACTGAGACCTGTGTGTGGGTGCAGAGTGGGGAAATCAGACTGAATAACTCCAGAATGACTGCATATATGAAGTTGACTCTGCAGACAACAGTCACATTCTCTCATCTGTTCACCTTAGATAGTGGATGACCTGAGAACCCAGGGAGGTTATTACTTCCTCATACTTAGTGTTACTATTGCAGAGCTTGTCATTTGTAGAACAATAGTTTGAGTATTGTTCAGATTAGCAAGAGATATATACTACTTACCCTGTTTGTTTGGGGGTTTTTAATAACTGTGTAGTGGCTTCTAACTCACATGAATTTGATGAATCCCATATCCTATGATTCACTTCTGTTTACACCCATTATATTTCTTTTTTTTTTCCATTTTGCTTACTTTTACTGTAAAGTTATTTTTGTCAAGGATGACTGCTATGCAGGCACTGTTATTTATACAACATAGTGCAGGGGAATGCCAGTATCAGTTGGATCCTCTGTGAAAATTAAAAATGCTGTAATTATTTTCTAGCTTTTTTTTTTTTTTTTGGTGTGTGTGTTTGGTTTTTTGTTTGTTTGTTTGTGTTGTTTCTTTGTTTACTTGTTTGTGTTTTTTGTGAGGAGTTCAAGTCTGAAGATAAACCACCTTCTCAGTTTATCTTACATGTATTGATTTGAGGACTAATCGTGAGTTGTGACTCATGATTTTGTAACATTTGACAGCTTTTAACCATTATTAGTTTTCTAAATAAGTACAATCTTTACTGTTTAGCTCCAATGGAAATCAGTGTTTTGAATATCTGCCATTACTCAGGGTCTCTGGCAGAGTCCCTTGAAGTTCTCCCATGAGCCAGAATGTAACGTTATGCTCCTTTATACTGGCAAAATCATCCTGTAGAGACTGCAGGGCAGAGATAAATAACGCTGTTTGTCCCAAGCACGGAAATAAGGCGAGGCTGCATTAACTAGTTCTGACTGTAATAAATAGTGTCTGATTACAGGAGTCCACAACCCACGCTAAGAGCACAAACCCAGGTATGTTCTGAGCATGGATAGCAACCTGCAGAATTAAATAGACCTAATTAATAGACCGGTGAAAATTCTGGTTCGACATTTGTTAGATAGAAGAATTAAATCTCTCCCTTAATGAAGGTAAATCTACTGGGTTAATCATCTTCCTACATTACAGCAGTTTTGCATCCTCTACTTAATTTTTCTAGAAAATGGTTGGTTTGTTTGTTTTTTTTGTGTTTTGTTTTTTTTTCTTTGCTTTGTTTTAAACTGGTTGTAACTTGGCAACAATCTATGACTTATTTAATGATGCACGGTGTATCGTGAATGATTTCTACTCTCCTTGTTGTTGTCATTTCAGTTTTATTGTTTTCCCCCCAAATGATATTTTTGGAGGGACTGCAATGGAAAGATTAAATCCCATAATATTCTCTGTTTGAAAAAATGCCGCGTTTTCTTTTCTGTCATGAAGAATGCTTTCAAATCCCTCCTTGGTCTATGCTGCTGTGCTTGACATCTCATTATTTGACTCAGCTGTTTCAGTTTCACCTTCACCCAACTAATTAAGTAACTCATTGAATATATTATTCAATATTTGATTCCCCTATCGGAGTCGGTGAGAGATGGAATTTAAAAAAAAAAAAAAAAATCAAAAAAAAAATCCCCTTGCTGGGATTAGTGAAAGGATTGTTGCTCTGACACGGTGGACTAAAATGAGAATGAGCTAATGAAGTTGGCGATAAATGAATCACATTCTGTCATTTTAGCAAGCGTTTGGCTGCTGGTGAAATTGTGGGGATTAGGGTTGCTTTAAAACGAACATTCCTTAACTAACCAGACAGTGACCTGTTACTTGTTTCAGGATGTCTGTAGTGTTAAAGAGATTCTTTAGCTTTATTTACATTTTGCTTCAGCTGTTGTCCTGCACGGTGCTGTAGCGTTAGCTGTCAAGTCTAGATATGGACTTTAACTCTTTGGGGACCATGGCTTTGTTCATCCTGTCTCCATCACCAACCTGTATTACTTTCCAGTACCTTTGGCCAGTTTTGAATAACGTGTTTCTTTATCTTGGATCATAAAAGTAAACAAGAGTGGTCTGCAAATGAGGGTATTTTAGTGTTCAGCTATAGGTTATCCAACTGCATTCCTGTTCCCCTGACTTTGACTGCATTTGTGACTAGACTTTTGTCTTAAAAGGAAAATTTTACTACATTTAAATTAATTTCCTTTTTGCTTTAGAATGTTTTTTCTTAAAAATTTACATTAAGCATCATGCATTAAACATGACTGTAAACAGCATTCTTATTCACCTAAAATCTACATAGTTTTATCATATTGGTTAAAGCAAACCTTTTAAATTATTTTTTTTCTAAGTGCAAATTAACCAACCAACCAAACAAACCCCCAAAACCAAAAACAAACCCTAAAAGTCACCACAGAAAGTGATTTTTGATACAGAAGACTGAGGTTCTCCAGTTTATGAATTGGGTATGGTAAGGATTTCAATCTCTTTTTCTAGAATCCCAATTTGCTGTTTTTTGTTCTGATGCAAGTGTGGCACACTCCTCCCCTGTCAGCTTTGATCAGAAATACCTTTCTGGTTCTGAGAAGCCAATCTTGGTGATAGTCCAGTGAAAAGTGATAACTTGCAGTGAAGTGTTTTGATAGTGAATCTGCTCTTACCCACCAAAAAACATTGGATAAATTGTCATCAGTTCTTACACAGAACATCTGATATTTGTCTCTGGAATAATTTTTACAGTATATGCATTGGAATGAAATAGTTTGAGTGAATCACAATGCAAAAAAGCAATCACTAGAAAATTCTTCTCTTATTTAAATATTGCATATTTTCCTACCGAAAAATAAAAGTGATGCAGTTTTGTAATGACTAAGAAGTGTGATCTGTGTTCTGAGCAGTTCATGGCAAAATCAAAAGCAAACTGCAGTACCTTCTGGTTTTGTGTAATGAATGTTGCTAGTGCATGTCATTTTAAAGAACAGGTTTGCTTCCTAAAGCAAACTTCTAGAGCTGTTAGAATATACGTGTTATATATAAAAATATATGTTCAAATATATCAAGTGAAGTCCAATCACTTTTCTTGGTTAAGCATATATTTGTGGGTTTTTTTCTGGATTAAGACTATGTTTTTTATGTTTACCTTAAACTGGTTTTACTCTGAGCAGATAAAATCTTTTGAATCTTGATATGCCAAAGGAAATGGCTTTACTTTTAGGTAGGAGGGGAATAGACTCCTTGCCCTGCTTTTGCCAGTAGAGTTTTGTTTGTCCAGAAGGTTATAGTTCTCTGCAAGGAAAACTAAGTAATTGGAATGGGATGTCTTTAGATTAGTATTCTGGCAGGTACCTTTTTATACTTACCTTCTTGCTAATGAGAAGATATGTAAATATTTTATTAAGCTACTAAAAGACTGAGAACATTGTCCTTAATGAGATGTGAAGTAGAAAAAATGGGACTCAGGCTCTCAATAATTTGAAATAGTGAATAAAGTTAATTGTCATATCATGCTAACAAGGGTTCATAATATTTATAATTGCACTGGCAAGCTAAACTTACATTCAGGTATTTTCTTGTTTTAAACTTGTTTTGAATCTGTGTTTTTTGCTTGCTCTCCCAGAGAAATGCTCAGCCTTGCTAGCAATATTTCTACTGCTTTATTCAAATGAGAAGAAGTTAATATAATATGTACTTCATGAACACAAGTGGGTTTAATTAATTTTCCGTGGTGCAGTGGCTTCTTTTAGAACTTCAAATATTTCTCACCTGAAGTTGAATATGAAGTGATTACTTTGTGTTAAATGCTCTAAAAATTCTCAAATATATTTCCAAACCTGTGTCTTTCCCAGCAGGTAAAAGCAGTGCTAGTCTTTTTCACACGATGTTCTCTACCCAAACACTTTGCTAAGGAGAACTTTGTTTCCTATCTTTTAATATTTTTTAATTTTTTTAAAATCCAAATGTCTTTCAAGACCATTCATTGGTGGTTGGGGTTTTTTCATTTGTTTGTTTTGTTGTGTTTTGGTTTTGTTTTTTCCACACAAATCTGTCTATAGCTAGAAAATATGTCTGGGAGAAATCTGTGAATCGCAATCTCCAAGTCTCCGAGCAGCGAGAGGCACTGATGCCAGTACCCCATCAGTTATGGCTGTACAGGGGGAGAGACCAGGGAGGTACAGTGAGCAGCATTTTATTGCATGTTTAGGGACGTGATGATTCCCAGTAATCATACACCAAAGAGTAAGTAAGGTTTTGCTGATGCTTCCTCCCTATTTTCCTTGATCTTACAAATCTAACAATAATGTTTTTTAGAATGTGTGAAGCTTCAATTTCTAGTTCAGTTTTATATTCTTAGAATTCTGTGCTCACACTTTAAATATTCAGGGTTTTAAGCACAAATTTTATTAATGAAGCAGTAATGTCTTTTGGGTTTAAATTTCAGTAATTGTAGGCAACTACTTCTCATGTGAGTAATTGGAAGCAGCCGATGGTTTTGCTGCAAAACATTAATGCAGACATGAGAAGAAATAGTGACTATTTCCATCAGTAGCTTTAAAAACCAGAGACATTTTGCTGTAAGCGTAGCTTTGCTGTGGCCATATATTCCCAAATTCAAACCCTGGGGTGGGTGTTGTGAATGTACTGAATTTTCAGCTTTCACTGTGCCTTTTTAATACACCATGCTGAGGTTTGTTGAAACTCTGCATACTAAAATTTGCTGGAATGTTTCTTCTTGAAATAAAAGACCTTAAAGGTATTGTTCTAGTAATATTTCAAATCACAAGTTTTGTTTTATACCATTTGACTGTTTTCAATATGTAAAGAGTGATTTTAGTCATGAAGCTGCTCTAGGTTATTTTCTCACTGACTTGTTTGTCTTCTCTAAGATTTACAATGTATGCCCCTGGTCTGAAGTAATCCCGATGGTAGCAAAGCACTGTATGCTGCATTATATTACATACTAGATTATATACACCTTCTGCAGACTGGAGGAGACTTTCTTGCCTGAACAATGTATTTTAGCAAAGGAGGAAATGAATGCCTTCAGTTGTGATGAACAGCCCACAGAGAAGCTGTTTAAGGGAGAACATTGTCCCTTCCAGACAGAACAGACCAGCCAGTCATGCTGAGACCAATGGAGATAATAAGCTTTTGCTGCTGTGCTTGCCCACGACATTCAGAAGCAGCCCTGTATTTCTGAGAGCTCTCAGAAATAGCTGGAGAGTTTCCAGGTGCACTAAGTTCTGTACAAAGTTGTGCTATACGTATTCTATAATACCAGAACTGTAATCTTTTTGGTCCTAGGGTTTGCACTAGCAAAGGGATTGTGTGACTGCTCTAGTAAAGGAAGATGATGTAAGGCCTGTAGTCATTGTGGGGTTTATTTCTGGAATTAAGAGTTGTTAGTACTTCTTGTATAAAAAAAATCTAATCTTGTTGTTGTTGTTGTCATAAAGTAAGAGAAAACCCAAGGTTGTTAGAAAAAGAATTACTGCACTGTAGAGAAAACAGAGTTGAAAGCGTGAGTAAAACGGTGGTGGCTAGTGGAAATATCTACTGGGGACATGGGTATGGAAAACTTTGAGGAAAACCTCAAAAACAAAGCCTGCAGCAGCTTCAGTGATCAGCAACATGGCTTAGTGTCCCTCAGCTTTTACACTGGTGCTTTACATTATTTATTTTTAGAGCTTATCAAAGGCGCAAGTGCAGTTTTTGAGGCTTTTTTTTTCAGCTCTCAGAAATCCTGTGTATCCTCGAATTTTGAGGGCCTTTGCAAATTCATTGTGTGGAACATACCTTATGAACTTGGAGCAATAATGAGTTGAACAGTGAGAGGTGTTTCTGGATGATGGGCTACAGAAGCCTCAGCTTTCTATGCTCATTCCACTCTGGTGGCCGCCTCAGTCTGTGCTTTGGGCTCACCGTCACACCCCTGGTGTGCTCTGTAGTAGGGTTTCTGCACCTGGTGAAATACAGGTGGCTGTTACCACTAGTAAGAGTGTCATGACTACTGCCTCCTTCTATCCTGTATGTTATTTAAGTAGTGGCTTTAATATTGTATGGATTGGAGTAAGTTTTTATATAGTTACAGAATTATACTTGAATTAGCCATGATCATTTTCTAGTCAAATTCAGACTCTGAAAAAATGTTTCATGGTCTTTACTGGTCTCACATATGAAGGAGTCAACCTGCTGAGCAAAAGCTCCCTCTCTGCTTTCTTTTCTGGGGTTCCCTTTGCACTTCAACATTCTTTAAAAGTAGCAGACAGTTGCTGATAAAGTAGTTGCCGTGAGTGACAACGGAGAATGATGTTATTTTTGCTTTTGAGGATACCAGATGGGAATTATGTAAAGTACAGCTGACTGATGCCTTCAAAAGACAGGCACATTTGGGTAGCTAATTTTGCAAATGCTTTTTTGTTGTTGTTTCATTTTTTTCAGCATTGCAGGAGGCCTGAGGACAAAAGAAAGAGATCACCTGTGCTTCATCTCTTGTTTGATTCTACTCCTCTATTGCCTTTGTTCATTTTGATATGGGCTGACTTGGTCTTTTTGATTTTCATTCATTAATTAAATATTAATTGTTAGCATGCTGAATTGGGCAGTATCGACAATACTTTGTGGAGTAGCTCTGATAGTAAACCACAGTGTTCACCTGCTATTCACTAGAAAACCTTGCATTGGATCTGCTTCTCTGAAGCTTACTTGGATCTTGTGAGCATCATCTTGATGTTGGCTTTACTGTATCATTACACTATGTTAAAAAAATCTTATTTTTCTGTCCTGATGTAGTGAACAAAATGTTAGTAATTAGAAAAAGTGTGGTATAATTTACTAAATATTATGATTTGCTTATCATCACATAATTTTACAGAATGTATTTCTCAGGCTGCATCGTTAATAATCATTAGACTCAGTAAGAGCAATTACAGTGTAAATGGTGATAATGATTTTCAGTATTTATATTCTAAAATTAGCCACAGTTTTAGGTGTTATCTTGAACAGACTAAAAACAATGATGAAATTGCATATGTAATTAGTTTAAGCAGTCAAAAATTCAATTCACAAGCAGCAGAAAGAAATACTTTATAGTTGGTGGGAATTTAAATCTACAGAAAGAAGGAAACTAAACTGTTAGCAGTTTTATCTCATTTTACTCGTTTTACTTTCCTTATTTTACAGTAACAAACCCATAATTCTTCTAAAAATCAGAATTTCCAACAAATTAATCTTATATATGCATTGAATATTTTTTACTTTGATAAAAATATGTTTTTTTCTAACCATTTTAGGATCTAAGCCAATGTAGGATCCTTTCTGTCTTCAGCAAGTGTTGAAAAGCAGTTAAGTGTGTTTCAGTATACGTGTTTTAAAGGACATCAGTCCTGTTTTAGAAGACACTATTATAATCCTTATGTTTCTCTTCAGACATAGTAGTGTTTTTCTTTCTGTTTTAGAAGGGGATATGTATAAAGCTGTTCTTCCAGTGGTCTTGTAGTCCTGCTTTCACTTGGTAAGAGCACAGCAGAACAGACCTAGGGGGCATGGTGCTGATATTACTGAATTTATTACTAAAATATTCTTCTCTGTTTTATAATACTGGGATAAAATATATAGACAAAAAATACTTTCCTTTGCATTTAATGAAGCAGTTTAAGCATCTGGTCTTAGTGTAACAGAGAATCTGGGCCTTAATCTGCTACTTATATGAAACACATCCATGTACATTGATACATCGCAGTGATCATTCAGCAGTGCCACTGGATCTCTCATGTTTTGTTAGAATATAGTGATGATACTTTGATTATCATTTAAGTCATAATTAAGATTTCAACAGTGAAATTTGCCTTAGGAGCAGAGAGAAATGCCAGTGTTACGAGTGTACAGCTGTTTGCCAGAGTTTATTTTTAATCTGGTACCCTTGAATAAATAAAGTCGGAAGCTGGTTAATTGGCGGGAAACTACCTAAAGAAACATATATATATGCATATATATATCACATGTTGGTGTGTGTTCTGCATACGCATTTTGGGATATCTTCTAGTAGGATTGATTATCAGAAGCTGCTAAATCTAAGGTTCCATAGAGAAGCTGTGGATTTTTTTTCTCCAAGGTTCAGAATTTGTGTTCAGTCTTTAAAGAAAAGTTTCCGTATGTTAGGATCATAAATCTGAAGTTGGTCCTGACAAAAAGTAATTTAAAAAATTTACCAGATCAAATCAAAGTGTATTAGCCCGGTTTATACAGACGGGGAGGAATATATTTTTCTGCTATAATGTGATTCTAACAGCTTCCTAGTTTAAGGGGAATGTGTCCAGTTAATACCACAGGCTGAAAATAATTCATCAAGGAAATGTTATGAATTCAGGAACAGTGCCATTTGTGCTTCATCAAAAATTGGTTTTCATGTAATCAATTTTTTAGCTCCTGAAATTGATAAACTGTCTCTATTTTACTTTACATTTTGCAGCTTAGATACTAGTCCGTATTCATGCTTTGGTAACTTCACTAGACAGGAACTAAACTTTGTGAAAAGCAGAGAGTTGCATGTTTAGCCTGTAATGTAGAAAGCACATACAGACAATGTAAAGCTCTCATGTACTTCTCGTCCCTCAGATTCCTCTGACCATGCTGAGTTGGCATTTCAGAATATGCAATCCTTTGTTTTCTGCAGATTTATTTTTTTTTAGGCAATAATGTCATCACATTTGTCAAGATAATCTTTTGAACTGAAGTTTGAAGTACAGCACTCCTTCTTTCCTGGGTCAACATGTCACCTACTTTATTAATTAAACTGTGGGATTGCAATGGGATATTTCAGAGGGGAAAAAGTGTGAGGAGTTTCAAAAACAGAATGGATGAGTTTCTAAGATAAAAATCTCATGGTTATTAAATGGCCTGAAAATAGCTTCTAACTCAGAGCATCCCTCAACAATTGGTTTTTAAAACCCAGTTCCCATACGTGAGGACTGATAGACAGGGTTATGAGGTAGAACAGTACTGCTGTGTATACATGCACATGTGTGGTGTATACATGCACACAGTTTGCACAGAAGACATTACACGCCTTCCCTAACACTATTTTCTGGTTGTCTCACTGCTTTATTATTCCATTCCTAGGCTTCTGATTCTGTCTTTCAGAAGTCAAAGAATGGTCTTAGCATTTAGTGCCCTGGAGACAGTATAGGTGCTTTAGTGTGAGACAAGGTCTTAAGGTAGATAAACTTTTTATCTTACCCGGTATGGTAGAGAGCCTGCAGCCTAACACTGAAGGCTCAACTTATGGTTGGTGTGTTTAGAAAAGCTTTGTGTTTAGAAGTGAGGAAAAATGAGAGCTACAGAGGTTCACTGGAGGTTTTATTCCTCTATGGCTCCTAAAATTCTTAGTATGACTCTTGATGCTTCATTCCTACTGGATTTTCACTGTTGAATAGATGACTTAACCTGTCTAGTGAGTAAGAAATTGCAGCTTATGAGACTAATCAAGATAATAACCTTAGAAAAATTTCATTTAGATGGCTAGGTTGTTCCTTTCATTTCTCTACTAGTTTAAGAAAAAGGGGAAAGAACAGATTTCCTTATTTTTTGATGGACCCAAACCAATTTTAAAATAACTTCTTGTTGCGCAGACCTTTCGCCTTAGGGTCTTTTATTGCACCTCTCTTCCAGTCCTAGCTCATGTTACGCATTCATCTTTCATACACATCTGTGTGGGGGAAATAATTGCCAGGCTCTATGTACAGTGGAATTGGTTTCAAAGCACAATAGCTATTATATTTCTGTTGTATACTGAAATATCTTGCCATACTCGACAGTATTACAGAGAGATTATCTGAAAAAATGACAACATTGAAATATGAGACATTAAAAAGTATTTATTGTGATTAAGTAATGAATATTCCTTGTTTAAAAAAGAAGATTAATTCTTCAGTGCACATTAATCCATACACAAAACCACAAAATCTATGCCCACAAATTAAGAGAGGAGTTGGTTTTGGTTTTGCTGCTGCGGAGAATAGTCCCTTGGATGCAGTCTTCACTCATGCCTCTGGTGCTGCTTTCTTATTAGTGTAGTAACACAGAGGTATGCCAGGAAGCTGACATAAGCTTCCATATAGCAAGCACCAAATAATTTGTGATTTGACTGCTTGTGAATAGGTAGAAGCTGAAAAGTAATAAACTACTGATTGTTGGAGATTAACCCCAGTAGGTAGCTGAGCATCACCCAGCTGCTTGCTCTCTTCCCTCATTGAGATGGGGGAGAGAATCAGGAGGTTAGAAGTGAGAATACTCGTGGGTTGTTTATGCAGTGGAGCTTGGATTCCAAAATGAAGTTCTGTTTTGCTTTTTTACCTCAAAGCGTAGTGAATACATAACCAGTTTATTATGATGTATGTGTTTTTACTGCACGCAAATAGACATATTTTATAAATATGTATTAAAAGCATAAATCTCAACCTTGTGTGACTGAATCAAAAGTTTAGTATAATGACAAAGTAAAAAATATTTTCACAGAGCCTTATTTTTCAGGGACACCTACTTTCTTAGTACTGCAGTCATCATGCGCTGTCTTTCATTATGAAGTTTCTTTTCTGTCACCCTGTAAACTTGAAAATTATCTATCTCAGTTAAAATTTATGTGTACTTCTTATCAGTACAGAGCTCAAAAATGAGTGAACTCTGTTCAAAACTCAACAAAAATCTTCTTCAGTCTCATTATTTTCATGAACAGTGGACTTAACTGGAATAGTTTTATTACAGGTTTGTACCCTGTGTCTTCACAGTTCCCACTCAAAAAGCATGGGCTTCTTCCCAGTAGCCACTCAGTATCTTGACTTCACGTAACGTGTTCTCCTCATCTCAGGAACCTCAGCTTTCTTCAAGCTCTTGTAACAGCTGGTGTAGTAGATGGTTTTGCAAGTAATGTTTGGTCTTTTCCTTTTACCTAGCCACTAATTTATGAAATTTGATGGAGCATAATAACTCTCAGGGCTTCTTTTTCCCTGTCAAGTGGGACTGAACTTAATATTCTAAAGGTGGTGAGGCACTTGAAGTGCAGAATAAATTTATATACTTGTTTCCTTTAGGAAACGAGGCTAAAAAAGGATAAATTTCTCCAGAAATCCAGTTGTCTTCTTACTCTGTGCTCTTCAAACTGGTAATTTTCATCTAATGTAAATGTATATTTTTGAATATTTGAAAATTAAATAGTTATTAGCCCCCAAATGAAATCTTCTTCACCTTTTTCTGCACTTCACTGGCAGATTCCTATAGGTAGAGCTACATACAACTACATGATAGACTTATGTCTTAAAATTATATGCATATTTTCTAAAAATGCTACATATTTTTGATGTTTTGTGAATTTATGGTGATCTGTGGACATAGGTGGAAGATTTACACTCAGGTAATTTTTGCGTCATTGAACTGATGAAAACATGTTTAGAGAAATAAGGTGAATTGTGAGGCACACAGCATCTTGCTTTCTGTGCTGTGGGGAGACGTGTCTGCATCTCTAAGTATCTAGCATCTATTTAAGAAAAAGACAACTCCTAAAGGTGAGAGAATGAAGAGGAAAAGAAGTGGGGAAAGTTTCATATACTCAGTCCATAAAGCTTTATCAGCAAGCAGTACCGGTTCCCTCAAAGAAGTCTTTATTAAGGAAAAAAAGTCAAGGTTTTCTTTTTTTTTTTTTTTTAAGTAAAAGTTTTCACCTCTCTTCAGCTTTTTGAACATAAGAAAACACTAGAATCAGAAGAAAGAAATTGGGTATCCACTTACACAGCCGGATGGTGGGTGGGTGTGTGGGAGGGCACAGACAGAGTCCCTTCAAATCTACATTAAAAATACAGCAGTATTTAAACAAGCAGTAATTTTTTATTATAAAATTTGTCATCTCAGCTTTCAAGAGCCTTGTAAACCTGCCTCTTAAAGTCTGTCTATGTCTAACTAGAAACAATACAAGTAAGCTCCCCAAAGTCGTGAGGAGCTTGATTTTAAATCCCTGATCAGATGGATTTCCTTTCAGACTATAGACGAACGGCCAGGAGGCTGCCCTGAGGCAGCAGAGAAAGATGCAGATGACCTGCTCTTCTCATTTATGCTTGTAGCATTTAGACACAAGCCTCTGCTGGTCCCAAGCTGTTAGTAAACAGATGAAGCTATTGCTTTCATAAATAAAACTCCTTTCCTATGTCTCTGATATTGCAGGTGTTGAAGCCATTAAAAAATCTTGGAATTGATTTTGTAACTTAATTTGATGAGGCTTTTGCACAAGTCCTTCAGTTACTGGGGACAAACTCAGTAAAGACTTGAATGTCACATTCTGAGCTTTCTTTTCTTTTTCATTTATTTGCTTCTTCAGTAAGTGTTACTGTGCTTAATTTGTTCTCTGGGACGTATAAAATAGAACTAATATGAAATTCAAATGAATTCTTCTGCTGGCAGCCTGTTTGTTAGAAGCAATAATGAAATTTAATGGCTAATGGATAGGGAAAAAGATTAAGTATTTTCCTCAATAATTCAGGACTTTGATATATTTAAGCACTTAATAAATATATGCAGAAAAATCGATAACCAGGAATTTGACTGTGTGCTTTTTATACGTCCACATTCTTGTTTTGTTGAACATCAGGTTACCTTTAGATATGCTTTAGTCATTTAAAGCATTTGGTTTCACTTCTAAAAATTTGTAGCCAGAGAATAAAAACAGCTCTTATTTCTAAATCGCTAGGCTTTTTATGAAATTGGAAACCAGCCTTGTGAAGAAAACACATAATTTGTGGTAGCACTTGTTGAGATGCCAAGGATAGGTGTGAAATACCTGACCAACCTGGTCAGTGCAATAGATTCTCCTTCACGGGGAAGTCGGGCGAGATTTTATAAGGTTATTTGCTACCACCTACTGACCATTCTTGATATTACAGACAAAAACAATTGACGGGGAGGCCTGAATGACTTCCAGCATCTCATCTCCCCTCCTGATACAAGACGTGGGAGCAGTGTGTACGCAAATGAATTCTCTTTGTCTTTTATATTTCATGACGTTCATAAGAAAAAGAAAATATCTTTGAAATTCTAGTAGCTTTTCTAAAGTTTCCTAGCCTTCAGAGTTTGCTTATTTCTTAGGGTTTGTTTTTAGTTTGTTTGTTTTATTTCTGGTATTCTGCGTAACAGTGATAGGGATGGAGAGAAAAAAGGCTTTGGATACTGGGGAGATTACAAACTGGAAGATGTATGATAAAGTACACAGCCATGTGCAGGGGTCAGTTACGTTGGCATGACTAATGGCTACTTGAGGATATTGATTTCACCATTTTATTTGCAATTCAAGAAATAAAATTAAATGTACAGTTATAGCAACCATATCAAATAAAGCATAAGGAGGCTTCTACTGCATCCGAAAGCCAAAATATCCCGCAGAGTCATGGGACCACCAGCGAGGACTTGTACTTTCTAAAGCTTTTCTTTCACTTCTGTTGAGTAACATTTGTATAATGCTAATATCAGAAGAAGGTGGTAGATGTGTTTGCCAAGAGCCTAGTGTATGAAATTTCAGAATCCCTGAACCATATGAATGACCAAATAAAGCAAAACTGGAATGAGGAAAGAGAGCCTTCTCAGGAATAAAATGAGTGTCCTGTCTTATGTATTCTATACTCTGCACTCGCACTAGATCTGTTATCTAAATCATTAGCTGTCATCAAACTAGCACTGAAAGAATTGTACATCACTTTTCTGTCACATAAGCCATAATACTCAATACAATCATAAATTTAATACCCATTGGTCGCTAAGATGACTAAGTTGCAGGATCTTTCAGAACTGTGTGTCTGCAAACACCAAGGGGAGCATCTCAGTTAGTGCAATTCTAGTGATAGCTCTGTGTGGCAGTGTCCCTTACGACACTTGTTCAGCTATTGGAAGTTGTGTTGGTCCCCTGTTGCTCCTCATGTTCTGCTTGAAGTCTTGCTTTTTTTCCTGGTTCCTCTTATGCAACATATCAGGCAAAGAAGGCCAGTTTCTTTTGTGCTGCCACAGGAAGACTGGAGCTTTCAATATGTTTATAATAAAATGCAGTGACACCTAGAGAAAAAAGGGAATTGTGTTGGTTTTAAACTGGAATGTACAGGAGGGTTTTCTACCTCATTGGCAGGTTATGTCTATAATTCCTTCTTTCCATCTTTGCCACGAAACATCCTGTAAAGTATTCTATCATTATTTGATTTGTCTGACATAATAATTCTTCAGGAGGAACAGATTTTGCTGAGTTTTAACTTTTTTTGGTGTTGTAACAGCATTCAAGAAAGGGCCGATGTATTGTCTGGATCTGTAGCACTTGCTTTACAGCAGTGGTCCTTCTTAGTCGTGGATAATTCGTACAGTGGGGCAATCTGCAATGCACATACTGAAATGGCAGCACTTTGTCATTTTGCACTTGTAAATGTAGCACAGATGTCTCTTAGAGAAGAACAGTATGATTTCTTCACTTTTTCTCAGATTACCAGATGATTCATTTTGATATTTTTTTTTTAAAAAGCTTAGTTTCTGTGTACATTTTTTTTCTTTAACAGATGTGTGTCTAGGATGTAGATGATGTATATTCAAATATTTATAGCTACATGTAGGTTTGATTAAGTCAGTACCTTCACTGGTGTAAAGAATTAGAACACTGATTGTTTCAGAAAAATTGGTTTGTTTTGCTTGGGCAATTACAAGTGAAGATATTCATGCACGTCCTTTACATGAGGTACCCTTGTCACTCCAAGATAAATTCTGAGTTTGTTTCCAGTTGGTACCAACGTAGCTGGCTGCTTTTCTTCCAAAAATTCGTCATCATAGCCCTTCTAGATAAATCAGATGCACAACAAGCAACTCCAGTAACTGTTTCTGCAGAAGTGACAAACTATTACTATTGTTTTTAAATATAAACCTTTTGCAAATTACAGTTCATTATTCAGCTAATAAATTGGGTAATTGGTCATTTGAGAAGAGACTCATTAATTGTCTCATTATTTCTTCTTTACATACTTCACAAATTCTTACTGCTCAAATTTTTAACTCCTTCCAGCTGATTGAACCCCTTTGGACTAAGGGTTCTTGAATTCGTCTATAGGTTAACCCACCAGCATCTTCAGTTACACTTTATTAGAGGATATGCATTTGTGAGGATTTCACCCATTGGTAAGAAAAATCCTGTCAGGAAGTTAAGCTTTGTATGGTATTACATATTAAAAGGTGGTTATAGTCCAGGTTATTATCTCCTAGTGCACCTTAGGCAAGTTTGTAAAATCTTATTTAGGCAATATTTTAAAATTAATATTTGGAATACCAGAAACAATAAAATAACAATGCACCCTGGTTTCCCCCCGCCTTGTGCTTGTGCAGAATTCTAAATTCAGGTCTCTACTCTTGGAGACAAACAGCTATTTCTTTATCCATATCTGACTTCACATAATTTCAAAGATAACCCCAAAATGTTCTTTCTTGCTGCATTATCCAGCAATATTGAAACCATACATACATTGTGGTGCAGAGGTTAATTTGTGAGATTCCCTTTCTGTATCTTTAAATAGAAAACCAAACACTAGGAGATTAAATGATTGTCTAATATTCAGGATAAAACACAGAGCAGAAATGATGTAATTTGATTTTCAGCCTGTATCTTTTCCTTCTGGCTGGTCTCAGTTAACTTTCAGGCACATTGTCTCCTTAATACCAGATCACAGCTGAGCTGGCCTCAACTGTTTTCAGCAGGGCTGGATGTGTAATTTGTACCTTTTGCCATGCTGGTGGTAGACAACCATGTAAGATAAAATGGGCTGGGAAGAAGATGGATTTTGTTTTCTCCAGGTAAAACTGCATTTTTAATTCACATTGAGTAATGAACTCTTACGAAGTTAGGTTTCTTAGCAATTGCTTTTAATGGGGAATGACAGTGGCAAAATAGCAAACAAAAAACTTCTGTAGACAGTGGAAGGGATCAGAGTACTTTTAGATCTTGAACAAGGTATATTTATCATCCTGAGAGTCTGTAATAGCTCTAACTAGAATCTGATAGGAGCTACTTTATTCTGCATTCAGTTAATTTAGGTCGGTATGTGAGATAGAGCCACCCTTGTCCTTGGTGATATGAAAAAATATGATTCATTTCTGGTTAAGCAATAAATATGTTAAAGAACGTTCCATTATTTCCAAAAGGTGACTTAGGGCATAGCTAGCAGGTGGAGGGTGCTGGTGCTAATGAAGTTTGAATTCATTCCTCTGAGGCAGGAAGCTTTTTAAAAGCCAAGCTTTTTTCCTCACTCACCAAAACCTGAACGTAGATAGAGCAGCAAGCTTGGGAAGTCAGCCTGTAGGGAGAGAGAGTATTTCCTTATCCACCAAGTGGGAGGAGAGAAGTGGTGAGAGATTGGCTGTCAGTAAGTCACACTTGAAAGAAAATTTTTGAGTGTTATATTCCACAGAGTATAGTCTAGTTCCCTGTGTAAAGTATTTTGAGTATAAAGCATATTTGAGGTACTGATTCATATATGAAAGTAATTAAAATAATAAAGGTTTCTATTGTTAGAAATATGCTCCTTAAAAAGTGACAGAGAACTTGATATGCCTAATGAAAACAGCTTTTCTATATCTTGCTGTGAATGAAAGTATCTTTGTCAGGAAATCTCAATTCATCTTTCTTGATTGAATTAATTTCATTTTTTTAATCTTTTATGGCTATGTGGCTTAGGTAGGAAGTCTTTGGCACTGAAATAATACCAACCTTTCATTTAAGATGAATAGAGATGGTGTTGAAGAAACTGAACTTCTTTAGTTTTGTTTTTTTTTTCAATTTTTAATATTTTTTTAGTTTTTAATAGGAGCTGTTACTCCCATCAGTAGCTTCTGAGAATAGCCTCACTAGAAAAGCTGAAAACAAAAGGAAAGTCATAATAGGTTGCTTGTCTACAATTTAATGACTTGAACTGTATTTGACTTACTCAAGTTGCCAATAGTAACTTGTTATACAAATACGAAGAAATAAATTCCTTTCAGACTGTAAGTTTTGTGATGATTATGTCTGCATGTCTTTGAGTCTGCTGGCAAAACTTAAAGGGTTCGGTATAGGAGTCAAAATACCTTGGGAATAAACGGAACATGTGTTGGGTGTCATTAGGTTTAAGATTATTTGTGTGATTCCTCAAGAAAATGAGAAGTAGCTTGAGTAGCTGTTTCCTTTTAAGCTTACCTTTATCGTTCTTTAAGCTACCATCACCAATTTAAAAAAAAAGGCAAATGGAGCAAGCAATTATATTTACCTCAAAATACAAGTAGAAAAAGCAAACGTATACTATAAAGCAGAGATCATATTTTTGTGTTATGAGCTGGCTACACTATATTAAAATAGGTTTGGTTTCCTGTGATGTTTCACATCTTGTCTTTAAGTTTGTGCTCATAATAAAGTTCAATATACCTTACTTAAAGTCATACCATTAAACATTCTACGTTCACGTTTACTCTAGATACAAAAATAACAGTCCAGTAATGTGTAATAGGCTGAGAAATCCCCTTTACAGACTCTAATACCCTTTCTTCATCCGCAGTTACTTCCACAACCTTGGTCAGTACGCTTTGTGACAGTCTTCTCCGTTTGTCCTTTCAGGATACTAAAGCAGAGTGCAGTTCCTGTGTAGAAACTGAGGACAGAAAAGTAAGTGGCTTGTTTTAATGTCCTTTTTCAGGCAACTGTAGTAAGTGGGGATTTTTTTGTTTGGTTGCTTATTTTTATTTAATGAAACCATGTGAAATTATTTTGTGGTGGCATATATTTTTTTAAGGTATTCTAACAATAACCTTTCTTAAATTGAAATACTATAAATTTCCATTGTAAAATGATCAATGCAAAAAGTTGCCTTCTAGCACTAAGAGCATCAGAGTCTCCGTGTATGGTTTGAAACAGATCTCCTGTCTGATTTTGCATTTAACTGTGCTATAGTGTGTGATACCAATGTTTATTACTCAGCTTTCCAAGTGTCTTTTTTGTTTGTTTGTTTGGGTTTGTTTGGTTTTGGCTTGGTTTTTTTTTTGGTTGATTGGAGTTTTTTTACTACTTTGGCTTACTGCATCTTTCTATAATATTCAGCAGCTCCTCCTTTAACAAAAAAATAGCTGTTGAGTTTTTTTCCTATAAAAATGAGGTTTTATTGAACAGCAATATACCAGAAGCACTTCAGTTGCTCATGATAGCTCAACTTTTCTAAGGCAGTGTCATATAACTCTGATATAAAATGCTGTTGAAGTTAGTGCAGGAAAGCACAATTCATTTGCTTTGTCGAGATACGCAATAAAGGTTCTTCAGAGTATCAGTGTTTTCCAACACTTTCAGCAGTGGAGTGAGGGAATTATTTTGAGCTATACAAAAATATATGAAGTGACTAAACTCTGACTGTAAGTAGAAGAGAATGTCTGCTCTATCTTAGACACCAAGCAGCTGTTACTACTCTCTGAGTCTTGAAGTCCTCTATATTAAGGCTGAATTTCTTCCATTTAAATTAAGTCAACACTGAATGTTTTATTTGGATGTATATTCAGTAGAATAGAAGTAGCTTATTGTAGGATAATTACAAGCTGACTGACCCAATAGAGCAGGATGGCTTATTTATATTTAGAAACTGTATCAGCTTCAGCACAAGGCTCAAAAATGCTGGGATGCTCTGCTTAGCAATGCTTTCTGTTAGCAAAGGACTGCAACATTTCTGTCAATGGGAACAGTAACTTTGCTGCATTGTTTTGAGAGTTGAAACACAATCACGTTCCCGTGCATGAATTTTAAGGAATTATAATTGTTATTTACACTCCTAATGCTTTTTCCGTTCTCTGGGAGATTTCAGTATTTTGTTACTGTTGGTTTTAAAAACATTTTAACAAACCAAAGCATTCTTGCTTTTGCTGCTTTTTTTTTTTCCTGTTACTGACTTTATGCCTTGTATAACTCCTATTCTCCTATGTTAATATATTCTATTTTAATTTTCTCTAAAATTCTACATTCTCCTGCTTTCCATTTCTGCTTCTTTATCTAGACTGCGTCAAGTATGAACCAGTGACCTATCACACCTCCTCATTTCTTGTGCACTTCCTTCCACTTTTTTTCTCTAGTACTTTGCAGACACATAGTGAGATAAATCAAAATTAAGCTGGTTAATGTGTTTATGGTAAAAAACTAACCAAGGAACAAAGGCTTCATATAGCTATATATTCAATTAAAAAAAAATAAATTGTTAGAAATAAATATCAATTCTAGATTACTAAGTCTGTGTAGTGTATCTCCATGTCAAGTAGTAACTGAGTTTGTGGAACTGCTGAGCACATGGCATGTGATTTAGAATCTCTGACATCAGCTGGCACTCAGGCAGGCCCTTTAGGCTTCAGGTTCTGAGCATCAGCTTCTAGGAAACTGTTGAGGTGTTTAAATTTGGGTACACAATGTATTATGCTATGCTAAAATACAGTTCGAGGCCTTATTTCAGAACACCAAGATCTGACTTTTTAGGTGTGGGTAGCGGCTACTAAAACTGCACAAACAAAAGGTTCTTTCTACTGCCTGAAAAAATAGGAAAAGCTGCCAAAAGGTCGATAAGCTCTGGACTGCAGTCGTCTTAATACATATGCTGTATTTCTTTTTCCTTTTAATGCAGCTTTCCTTCTATCTAGCAGATGTACCAGTCTGTTGCCAGTGTACTGTTGGGTTTTTTTGTTTTATGATAGGATGGTTTTTACCTCAGTATAAATTACAGGAGCTGTGTATCTGATACATTTCTTGTCCTCAGTGATTGCTCTGAGTTTGAGTGGTTTCCTAAGGAGCTATCTCTATTCAGTGACTCAGGCTATCAGGACTAACCCTGCTGCCTGACCCCAGAAAGGGACACCTTATCCAAATGCAGCATATGTGATCTGACTTTTTCTGAGACAATTCAGGCCCTAGGACTGAGAAAGTGAAGCGAAATGAAAGGACCTGAGATTTCCATGTTATCCTTTCCTTTATTACAGAATCACAGAATAATTGTGGTTGGAAAGGACATTGTAGATCACAGACTCCAACCATACCTACAAGAATAAAGAACACCTAAATACCTGACCACTGAAAGGAAACAAAACCCACCACAAAACAAAACCACACGACACCAAAATCCAACACACAAGCCCCTGCATGCCTGCCCCTAGAGCATGTTGTGAAGCACCATGTCAGCTCGCTTCTTAAATACCTCCAGGGATGGTGACTCAACCCCCTCCCTGGGCAGGCTGTTCTAGTGCCTAACCACTCCCTCTGTAAAGCTGGTAATTTTCCCTGCCTTTTAATTTTACGACACATGGGGATGGCCTTCTCCTGAGCCTGGAAGATTTCATCCTTAAAGACTGCCCAGCCTTCCTGGACCCCTTTGCCTTTCAGGACTGTCTCCCACTGCACTTTCTCAACCAGTGTTCTAAACAGTCTAAAGTCTGCCCTCCAGAAATCCAGGGTGGAGGTTCTGCTAACCACCCTCTTCATATCACTAAGAATTGAAAACTTGACTAACTCATGATTACTAAGCCCAAGACGGCCTCTGACCACCACATCTCCCACTGATTGTCCTCTATTAGTGAACAGGAGGTCAAGAGAGGCTCCCTCCCTGGTAGGCTCATCTACCAATTGAGTTAGGAAGTTATCTTCCATACATTCAAGAAACCTCCTAGCCTGTCTGCTATTTGCTGTGTTATACTCCCAGCAGATGTTTGGCAGGTTGAAGTCACCTACTAGCATAAGGGCTGTCAATTGTGAGACATCAGCAAGTTGTTTAGAAAAAATTTCATCCACCTGCTCATCTTGATTGGGTGGTCTGTAGCAGACTCCCAGCACAACATCACCCTTATTTGCTTTCCTTTTCATCCTAACCCATAAACGCTCAACTTTATCATCATTGTAATCAATTTCTGTACACTTGTAACACTTCCTGACATATAAGGCCACACCCCCACCTCTCCTTCCTTCTCTATCCCTTCTGAAGAGCTTCTATCCATTCATCGAGCATTCCAGTCATGACAGTCATCCCACCACGTTTCAGTGATGGCAACTACGTCATAGTGGTCCCGCTGCACTGTGGCCTCCAGCTCATCTTGCTTGTTGCCCATGCTACGTGCATTAGTGTAGAGCATGACCCGCTGTGCTCACTTCCCTCTTCCTTCTTGCTCTTAGAAGCAGTGGCATGAAGGAGATGGTAGCAATCACAGGGTCTCCAAACTTTCTATGAAAGCCATAGAGTGTCTCTCTCTCAATGTATTGTTGAGGTTGGAGAGCTGGACATGGGGAGGGTATCAACACTGCAGTGCTGAGTGCTATGGATTTCTCATCCCTTTGACTCTAACTGCTGATGTGTACAGGCACATGGCATCGGGTTTACAGCCTCTTCGGTGATCTTGCCTCACTAAGCACTGAAGTAATAACAACAGACATGAGGTTTGCCAGCTTTGGGGCTGTGGTTTCCTTTTTCATGTGCTAAAAGTACAAATTTTATCCAAGAGCACTGACAATCTGTTCAATGCTCAAGCTTTCAAATGCAGAAACTGGAATTAACATAAAGCATTGTCTAGCAACCCTCTAACTTTATCTAATTAATTTTTGTTAATTTATCAAAGCATTTGGAAAGAATGGAAGTGTAATAAATTCCTTTTGCTGTTACATTTCTTATTTTCTCTGTCTTTGGTCCCAAAACTGAAGCTTCTGCCCAGTTTAAATGGCAGATTTACATTACAGTCCAGAGATATAGATTACCAGTGACCTATGCATTGATCATCAAATAAAGATACATCAGTTGTGGTTAATAATCATGCATGTTTCATGTTTATTGAAAGCATAAATTAGCAACTTGATGCAATTCATAGAACCTAAAACATTGTAAATAAGTATTTTTATTTTGTCTTTGTTGAAGTCAAGACAAAGTACTGCAATTAGGACATGCCTCATTAGTATCTAATAATTTGCACTTCCGTAATGAAATATGCTACTAATGAACTATAAAATTAGTAACTAATGGAAATTTTTTCCAGTTAACTACAGAATATAAAATAGCAAGGTGCCTTTTCTTGCAGTCTTTTTTCCTGAAGTTTCTTAATCTCTGACATCTGAAGTCGAAATTTATGTAACCACGGCTAAAGCATTGCCTGAAGGCAAACTCAAATCTAATAACTGTAATTATTATTTTGAAATCTATTATTCTGTAAATGACAAAATAGCATTTAATTACCCTAACCACTTTATCACTATTATCTGTCTCTCCTTCTACTGTTACTTCAACTGACTTTTATCTGTAAGATTCTACTTACACCTTCTGCAAGGATAAAACCCCTCAGGTTTCAGAGTAACAGATGACAAACAATCATCAGTCTGCTGTAAGTGGCCTGTAGTATTATGCATTACTGAACTGAGTTTCCCATTACCAGCATGGGACCCATAGGTGTGTGTATGATGCATTTCCTACCTCATCGGTATTCCTTGTCACACGCAGCCCTTTTTTGCTTTGCTCTCATACCTTCATTCTTAACACCACAGTATTTGATGTTTAGTGAAACGTGTGGCTGTGGAAATAGATCAGTTTTACTTTTCCAAGAAACATATGTAGAAACATGACCCTTGAAATTTTCAGAGGAAGAAACATTTTAAAAACATACAAGGTGTGATTTTTGTAAAAATACATTGATTTCCAAAGCTAGTTGCATGATGTTTTAGAATTTGAGGCATAATTTCAAAGCCTGTGATGTTTTTCAGCATGAGCTTTTACTCTTGCAAGGGTGATGACAGTAGTTTGGTTTTGTTTCTTTACCCATGTTTTCTAACAGAACTCTGTGTCTTGGAGGCAAACTAAATAGCTGGGGTTGAAGGCATTTAATAAGGGTATTGGCCTTTTTGCCAAGAGGGGGACCATGTGGATTCTTTTACAGTCTTCCATTTGATGTAACCAAACTGTAGTCTCAGTCTCCACTCTGAAAAGACTGCTAATATGTAAAGACTTTTTATTATTTTAAGCTTTTTTTACTTAGCTTTTGGTTGGTTTGGATTTGGTTTGGCTTTGTTGCTCTACACTAGTTTCATAACCTCCCATTACCTGAAAAAAAACAGCCCCTAATCTTCATTTACTTGGGTGCATCCCAGTATCTTATCTTCTATTTAATCTCAATTCACAACTTTATTTGGTCTGAAAAATTATGATTATTTCATAATAAATTATTTCATGGCAACACTGTGAAACCAAAATTCTGATGTGAAGTTGTCTTTCCTTTTGGTATAGAGCCACAGAATGCCATGGGTCAGAAGGGACCTCTGGAGGTCATCCAGTCCAACCCCCTGCTGAGAGCAGGGACATTCTCAACTAGAGCAGGGTGCTCAGATCTCTGTCAGGCCCACCTTGAATGTCTCCAGGGATGGGGCCTCAACCACCTCCCTGGGCATCCTGTTCCAGTGCTCCACCACTCTCGTGGTAAA
>JANHFX010007740.1:0-20035 GCA_027560015.1 Chloroceryle amazona | reverse complement strand
GCAGGGCGCCTTCTGACTGGCGGGAGGGACGCGGCCGTGTCCCCGCCCCCTGGCTGCGATTGGCGGATGCTGGAGGCCGGCGGGCGGTGATTGGCGGCGGCTTTCGGCGGGCTGAGCGGAGGTTTGAAAGGCGCCGGGCAGTTGGTGCCGCCATTGCCGCCGTTCAGCAGAGCCCGCGCCGCCGCCATGGAGCTCCAGGAGACCCCATCGCCCCTCCGAGTGCGTCCCCGGCCCCACCACCCCCTCCCGACCCACACCGCGCGGTCCCCGGCCCCGCAGCGCTTCGGACGCCCCCTCCCCTCTGCTCCCCCGGGGCTCCCATAGCTCCCAGCGTCCCCCCCCGGGGTCTCCCTGTGCCCCTTTCGCGGCCTTTTCCTTCAGCCCCGCCGCTTCGGTCTCCTCCTCCTCGTTCCTTTGAAACTCCCCCAGCCGCATTCTCCTTGAGCCTGTCCCGGGATCCTCGCCCCTCTCCCCGCTGCCCTCCCGCTGCCTGGGCCCCCCCCCCCCCCACCCCTCCGCCTCCCCCCGGCTTGATGCCCTTCGGCCCCCCCGCGGGTCCCCTCCCAGGTCTCGCCGCCCCTCACGGCCTCTTTGTCTCTCTCTCCCCCCACGAGCAGCCCGCGAACGAGAACGTCTGGGTGCCCAAGGGCGATGGCCCCAAGAAGCAGTTCTCGGTGGAGCACATCTACCAGAAGAAGACGCAGCTGGAGCACATCCTGCTCCGGCCCGACACCTACATCGGCTCCGTGGAGCTGGTCACCCAGGTAAGTGGCGTGGGAGGCCCTTTTGCGGGGGGATAAACAAGAGTCAACATCTGTTTGTAAAGCACCACGCGTCTGCTTTACAAGCCGGTGGCCCAGAGGAGGAGGTGCCCCTGGGGATTTAATATATTTCTCTCCTTCTTTCCAGCAAATGTGGGTTTTTGATGAGGGCGTGGGCCTCAACTGCAGAGATGTGACCTTTGTGCCTGGCTTATACAAAATCTTTGATGAGATTCTAGGTAAGATGACCCATCTGTTAAGTCAATGACTGGTGAATTGTTAATGGGTCTAAGAAACTGGAACTAAATGTAAGAACCTTGTGCTGATCTCTGGTTACGTTCTAGACCAAATAATGCCTGCTACCTAGTTTTATGGGTGGTGTTCACAGCGTATGTGCTTTGTTGATTGTGCTTGGAAATATCAGATGCTAATGTCCCTCTATTAGCCCTACTTATCAGTAAGCCATTCGTGGGGTGATGGCATGCTCTGTTACAAGATTTATGGAATTCAACCCCAAAATTTCCCTTTTGTGTTAACCTGAAGTACTTGTCTTTGTAACTTGCAAAATATTTGGACACGGAGATGATTGTCAGTAGTGTTGTGTTGATTTTTTGCATTCATTCTACTGAAGACACTTCAGTCGATAGCTTCTCTTGATTGAGAATGTAATATAACAACAATAATCTTTCCTTTCTAGTCAACGCTGCAGACAACAAGCAGAGAGATAAAAACATGTCATGCATTAAAGTCACAATTGACGTGTAAGTTTTATTTCATTCTGTTCATTGCCTTCCCAAATGGAACGCGTTAGATTTTCTCCCTCAGCCGTTCCACTGGGTGTAGTGTTGGAGGGTCCCGCGACGCAGCCAGCCCGAGCCAGACCAAATATAATTCTCCAGCTGCAAAAGCCCTTTTCTTTACTTCATCCCTTGGCCACTGACCCGTGCCATCGCTGCACTGGTGTTGTCATTTTCACTTGTGGATGTTTCCCCCCTTTTCTTCCTCTCCGCCTTTTAGCCCTGGTGTTGAAGGCAGCTGGAGGGCTGGGGGAGGTTGTTCCATAGACGGTAGCTGCAGGTCTGAGAATTTTTATGTTGACTTGTCCTCCCTCTGCCGGTTGTTTCTGCACTTGCTGAACAGAGATTTGCTCTTGATGAAATGGTGGCATTTCCCCAGAGCTTTTCTATAACACTCATTTCATACCTCACTCATTTAAAAACACACTTGTGTTTTCCCCCCGCAGAGAGAATAACACAATCAGTGTCTGGAACAATGGGAAAGGGATCCCAGTTGTTGAACACAAAGTGGAGAAGGTCTATGTGCCCGCTCTTATCTTCGGGCAGCTACTAACATCCAGCAACTACGATGACAATGAAAAGAAAGTCACGGGTAGGAAGACTCAAATTTGCACTGATATTTCTGATTAGCTTGCTTGGCTTGACACTGAGTGTGTCGCACGCCGTTGCTTATTGTCAGCTTTAGTTCGATTGTGCTAAAGCAGCTGAACTCCTGCTACTTTGGGTGCTGTTGAGCAAAGGTAATAACACCAGCCTGCTCTCCTTCTAATTCCAGGTGGGCGAAATGGTTATGGAGCCAAACTGTGCAACATATTTAGCACAAAATTTACTGTGGAAACCGCGTGTCGCGAGTACAAGAAGTTATTCAAGCAGGTATGAACACTTCTCACTTCACTAAGGTTGTACTCAAGGTTTTCAAACGAGACCCTACATTTTTGTTCCCGGAATCCAGGTGTAATTTGCATTCAGCGCACCATGATTCAAATGAGTTTGGCCCATGGTTACTGCACCACAAACCATAATTCAGATGAATAATGAACAGATGTAAAAAGAACCTCGTTTTTAAGCAGTGTTTTTTAAAGGTGCAACTATTTACAACTCGTAGATCAGCTTATTGCTTTCAAAAACTAGTTGCTCACTTGTGTTAAACTCGCAGCTCACAAACCCTCCTTTTTTTCTCAGACCTGGACAGACAACATGGGAAAGGCTGGTGAAATGAAGCTGAAATATTTCGATGGAGAAGATTACACGTGTGTCACTTTCCAACCTGATCTGTCAAAATTCAAAATGAAAAGTCTTGATAAAGACATTGTAGCGCTAATGTCTCGAAGAGTGTATGACATCGCTGGATCCACAAAGGATGTCAAGGTTTTCCTAAACGGACAGAGGCTGCCTGTAAGTGAGCGTTTAAACAGCAATAGCTGTGCTCCTCATGCCATTTTAAACAGCGAGATTTTGTTGAAGCAATTTATGTCATTACACACAGTAAAGGGAAAATGTGCGTGAGTGATTTCTCTGCCCACTCTTTGGGAGGATAGGAATTAAGTATTTATAGGAGCTGTTCTAAACGAGTTGTCTGCTTTCATCTGTCTGCAGGTGAAAGGATTCCGCAGCTATGTGGACCTCTATCTGAAGGATAAAGTAGATGAAACTGGTAATGCACTAAAGGTTATCCACGAGGAAGTAAATTCTCGGTGGGAAGTGTGTTTGACTTTAAGTGAAAAAGGCTTCCAGCAAGTTAGCTTCGTCAACAGCATTGCCACCACAAAGGTAATTCTTCTTCAGCTTATTTAGTCAAGCTTATGCCACGTTCCTCATCAGTATCGTTCTCAGCTATTGTCAAAAGCATGTACATTAGTGAAAAATACTTAGTTGCTTAATGTTGCAAAGACTCCACTTAAAGTTTTAAATAGCTACGAATCGTTTTTCAACGGAGTCACCACCAGGCTTCTGGTTCCTTTTTCCTTAGGGTGGCAGGCACGTTGACTATGTAGCTGACCAGGTCGTGACTAAACTCCTCGATACTGTGAAAAAGAAGAACAAAAATGGAGTTGGAGTGAAGCCTTTTCAGGTATGATGTCAGAGTTTCCCCAGTGGGAAATGCGACTCGAGCATTATTGCAAATTGTAACTACAGCTTTAATACATATTTCCACCGTGCCAGACTATATATAAAATGGCTAATTATAGAAGTCTCCTATTGTCTGCTTTAAGCCAACTAACAATCTTCTTTGTTCTCCTGATGTATTTTGTAATCAGAACACGGTAGGTCACTGTAAATGCACTAAGACTCAGTATCTGTTAGCTAACACCTATAGAGCCTGAGAGCTGCCACCTCCCTGACACCCCAAATCACATAACATTGTTCATGGATGTTCATTAGCTATCCTAAGTTCTTTCAAGACACCTAGGAAAATTCAAACCCCCTGTAGTGATAATTGAGATTTTTTCCTCCCTGTGGGATTCCAACAGGCAACTGTCAGAACGCGCTGCTGTGGCTGAGGTCAGCCCCTATAATGTGTGATGTCTGGTGTGTTTCACTGCAGGTGAAGAACCACATGTGGATTTTCGTGAATTCTTTAATTGAAAATCCAACCTTTGACTCTCAGACTAAAGAGAACATGACCCTGCAGGCAAAGAATTTTGGCTCAACCTGCAAACTGAGTGAAAAATTTATTAAGGGTGTAAGTATTGATATACACAGATAACCGAGGTGCCTGTAAAACTGCATCTTATCTCTAATGAGGCAAAGGGATCGTTTTGAAATTGTCTAAGGAAAAAGTATGTAGCTTAAAATTCAATCATTGCTAATTATTCGGTGTTATTTTTTGTATTGCAGGCAGTAGCCTGTGGCATTGTTGAAAGTATCCTAAACTGGGTAAAATTCAAAGCTCAGAGCCAGCTGAATAAGAAATGTTCGGCTGTGAAGCACACTAAGATTAAGGGTGTTCCTAAACTGGATGATGCCAACGATGCTGGTAAGGGTTTCACATCCTTTGTATCCAATTAGTTCAAAACCAAGTTAAAACTTGGGCTTTAGGCAAATGGAAGAATTGTCTCCTAAGGAAAAATGAGAAAGCCTGTCATTATATTTTATCCCCATTTTACAGTCCCACTTGCTATGCTCATGCCCATTTCTCAAGGGCAGCACGACAAAACCTGTATGTGTTAGAAGATCTTTATTCTCAATTGATTTGTGAGTATTCAGGCTCTGATTTCACTTCTTAACTAGAAAATTGACTCAATTCCTTTTTGTATTATTCTCTCTTTTCAGGCAGCAAGAATTCTTTAGATTGTACACTCATCCTGACCGAGGGAGACTCGGCCAAAACACTGGCTGTCTCTGGTCTAGGAGTGGTTGGGAGAGACAAGTATGGAGTATTTCCTCTTCGTGGGAAAATACTCAACGTCAGGGAAGCTTCTCATAAGCAGGTTAGTTGGAAATTCCTTACGCTCTACGTGTCAGAAGGTGCAGAATGCTTAGGTTGGTGTTTTTACCCAGTCAGGACAGGGAAACATCTGTAACTCTGCAGCTCCCAGGAGCAGTGTCTCAGACAGCTGAGCCCAGTCTCACCTCCAGCCCGCTGCACTGGTGAAATTGAAATACTGCTTAAGCCCCAGTTGGTGATTTGCCCAAAGGGTTGGGCAGTTTGTGTTGTGGGCTATAAAACTTTTTAGCATGATCTAGAATAATTTAAGCATTAGACTTGTTTAAAAGTTCTAAGTTTGCAAATAGCGAAAAAAAAAAAGAACACTGACAAGACAAAGCTCAATCAACAGTTTATTTATAGATCATTTTAGACTTTTTTTGAGCTACACTTTAAGTCTGAAGGACGAGTTTTTATTCTGTGTGATCTTTTCCAGATTATGGAAAATGCTGAAATCAACAACATCATCAAGATTGTGGGTTTGCAGTATAAAAAGGACTATGAAGATCGAGAATCTTTGAAGAGTCTTCGCTATGGAAAAATTATGATTATGACAGATCAGGTTAGATTCCCAAAAATGGAAAATTGGGAGAGGGGAAAAAAAAACCTCAACACTTGAATACAGAGGAAAGAATAAAATATTACCTTTTTCCCACTGCCACTGTTGTACCAAATTCTCTGTATGGCTTCTCTTTCCCATTCTTTATTTTAGTTGGTCATGATGGCTTTTCAGCCTCAAAGCAAACAGATAAAGTAGAGGGGGAGTAGCATCACCAAACAGCTAACCACTGTCTGTCCAGTCTGCTGATTCAAGATCTTTGATACTCTTTTTTTTCACCAAGAATCTGCCATTTCTGCTTCTCTTAATTTTCAGTAGTTAAAGAACACACAGTCACCTTTATAGAAGTGAAACTGAGTAGGGTCAGTAAGCTGCAATTAAAGAATCATTTGCTATTAAGCCAATAGTTGTCAATTCCATCATGTTCTTGATTAAATAAGTCTGTCTTTATTTCTTTTTTGTTTCTTCTTAAATCAGGATCAAGATGGATCACATATCAAAGGTTTGCTGATTAACTTCATCCATCACAACTGGCCATCTCTTCTGAAACACAACTTTCTGGAGGAATTTATTACTCCCATTATAAAGGTGAGGGTTGGATAGGTGGTCAGGGGAATGAGAAAGGATATATTGGTCCCAATCTGCCTCTCATTTCACAGTTAAAATATTTGTTCTTTGTAGGCCTCTAAAAACAAAGAAGAAATTTCATTCTACAGCATTCCTGAATTTGAAGAATGGAAGAGCAGTACACAGAGCTACAATTCATGGAAAATCAAGTACTATAAAGGTTTGTAGAAAGCTTAATATGGTGAAATTAAGTGATGCAAGTAAGAGCATTCATGATTAAATTCAGGGAGTCCTGCTTTTTTGCAGAAAGGGTTTGGAGCGAGCGTCCTCCAAGTGTCTTTCCTCCTAAGATACTCTGTTCCTCTTAGGTTACTTCAAGCTGTACATTTATATGGTGCATCGCAGAAAGCAGGCAGAGCAAAATCTTTCTTTGAACTGCAACTTCATTGAAGGAAGTTATGAGGATTAACTAGTCCTGTCTCTGCAGGTTTGGGGACCAGCACATCGAAGGAGGCTAAAGAATACTTTGCAGATATGGCCAAACATCGAATTGGCTTCAAATATTCTGGGCCTGAAGATGATGCTGCAATCACCCTGGTAACTAACACTTGATTTAATTGCCGACTTACTACCTTTGGTATTCCACTGCTTAGTGTGCTGTGTATTTTCTCTTAAAATGCTCTTAAAGGCCTTTGGGCTTGAGACAATCTCCTTGTTACCAAGGCTACAGCTTTAGTCCAGCCAGTAGGAGCAAATCTGTCTATGGACCTCAGGCCAAGAGTACCCTTTCAACGATGGCTTTTAAATATAGCTCGGAACAAACTAATCACTACAAACCAATTGACATTTTCAGATACAATAGTAAATATTCTTTTACATTTTTCTGCATGCTCTGCTGCAGTTTTCTCCGAGTCAAACCTTCCCTTTCTCCCCCAGGTTTTCTTCTTGCAAAATGGTTCACCAGTGGATTAAAACAGTCCTCACCTCTGTGAACTTCTTTGCCTTCAGTAGCCGTTGATTCTTCAGTATTCTGTGCTACTAGGCAATGTCAAAAAAACCCAAGTTTATCCTCAAAGTATTAATTTCCCCCCAAATCTACTTCATTTTTCCATTATTGTGTTGAAAATCCATACATCTAAGCCTAACTATTAGGTCTCCTAAAGACTGGTGGAAATTACACTCAATATATTTAGCTACAAGAACCTTTTATTGCACTTCTTGGGCTATTAAGTCAACCTCTTTAGTGCATTATTCTCCTGGGTAAACTCTTCCTGTACTCTTTCCTTTTTCTCAAGTGATCCAACAGGGCCCACCACAGAGTGTCCTAAAATTGACTGACTTTTCATTTGGTAACAAACAGGCCTTTAGCAAGAAGAAGGTAGAAGAGCGAAAGGAATGGCTGACTAATTTCATGGAGGATAGAAGACAACGGAAGCTGCACGGTCTGCCAGAGGTAAAAGGTTTATTTAGGTGAAGGAAATGGGTTTCCCCTCTCTCCCTGGGGCTGTTCTCAGCTTCAGTCCAGCAGCCAGAGCTGCACACAGCTCAGAGTCAGCGAATCGGCCACCGGGTTACGGGACAGTTGAAATGTTTCGGGATTTTGCAGAGCAACTCCTTCTCTCTTCTCAGTGTAGCCTCGTTGTCAATTGTCCAACATTTAATTTCATTTTTAACTCTTCAAATTACTTAATCAATGGGGAAATAACTCGAGCAGGACTGATTTTAACTGATTTATGTCTCCAAAAATGAACCTGCATCATAGGAAGGGATGTTTGTTTGCCATTCTAAGAACTGTCTGCACTTGAGGTGTGTGTTTATCTTGTCTTACAAGGAGCTTCCATTTTGGTGAAAGTAGCTAAGAAACGGGTTAGACCTTATCAAAATTAATTAATCTTGCTCCTGTTTTTTTCTTAGGAATACCTCTATGGGAAAAATACTAGTTGGCTCACATACAATGACTTCATCAACAAGGAGTTGGTGCTGTTCTCAAACTCAGATAATGAAAGATCAATCCCGTCACTGGTTGATGGTAAGTTACTTCAAGATAAATTCCACATAGTGCATTCCCCAGAAGTTAGTCAATGGGTGGGTTATGTCATATCAGAATTGGGGAATCTGCTGAGTTTTCAGGGCCAGTGTTCTGGAGTCCATTTTCCTGCTGTCCAAGTTTTGTAATCTTTGGATTAAATGCCTTGTCTGTTTTGTAGCATTGTTATTGCAAGTACCCAGCTCTCGTGGTGCAGAATCATTAGGTGTCTAAGTGGTTCTTAGTCTTTAGAGAACAGAGGGAAAGTGAAACACGTTCTGTGTTCTAATCACAAGTCTTTTCTTTTTACACAGGTCTGAAGCCAGGTCAAAGAAAAGTTCTGTTCACATGTTTCAAACGAAATGATAAGCGGGAGGTGAAGGTTGCTCAGCTGGCTGGGTCTGTAGCTGAGATGTCCTCGTACCACCATGGTGAAGTAAGAACCTGGCCTGGTTGTGCAAAATGCTTTTTAAAGGAGAGGCAAAAAAAAAGCCTTTCTGTTGATCTGATAGTTAAGATGCCCCCTAAAGCAGGATTAGGTGTTTGAGTATAAAAACCCGAGCAAGGTGACTGTATATCTGCTATTAATACTCCAGTAGTGTAATGGTCACCCTGCCTGTGCTGCCTAGACTTGATGGGACTGTTTCATTCAAAATGTAGAACAGGGCAAAACTTGCTTTATTTGTGACAGATACAGGCAAACGTTACTAGTCTTTCTACCTTGGCAAGAAGCTAAGCACTAAACGGGCTTCCCTTGGGAGCCTGATAAGAGTTTTTCACTGCAGATTTAAGAACAGGTGGACAGCAGGTCACTGGAATGTATCCAGTCACCCAGACCAGCGGGTCTGGGGATGCACTTCCACCGAGAGTTTCCTCCAGTATTTTACTGGAGCTTATCCTTTGTATCGATTCTTTTCTTGCTGTGAATTTTGCCCTTAACTTTGTCCATTCAGTAAAGAATTCTGCATTTTTAACTTTAAGCCTTTCTTCGTTGCAGGCATCGCTGATGATGACTATTATTAACTTAGCTCAGAACTTTGTGGGCAGTAACAACCTCAACTTGCTACAGCCCATTGGTCAGTTTGGCACAAGGCTGCATGGTGGGAAAGACTCTGCCAGCCCTCGATACATCTTTACAATGCTCAGGTCAGCATTAAAGAGTTCTTCAAATATTCTTGGCATGTTACAGGCCTCAGTTTGGCAGCATTTAAAATGAAGAAAAAAAAAATTTGCTCTTTAAAACTTTGCATACTCGGAGTAGCAACAATTGAATTGAGCTTTTGATCCTGGATTCGGATCTGTAACAAGAATTTAGGCTGAAATTCTCTTCCTCATCGTAGCCCACTAGCACGGTTGCTGTTCCCACCGATGGATGACAACGTCCTGAAGTTCCTGTATGACGACAATCAGCGCGTGGAGCCAGAGTGGTATATGCCAATCATTCCCATGGTGCTGATTAACGGGGCAGAAGGGATTGGTACCGGCTGGTCCTGTAAGATCCCCAACTTTGATATCAGGGAAGTTGTGAATAATATCCGTCGTCTGATGGATGGAGAGGAGCCACTGCCAATGGTAAATAATGTGTTTAAAAAACAATGTCTCGCTCCTTAGTTCATTGGGCACATATTGGAGCATTTCATGCAAGTGATTGATACCAGAAGCATCCGTGCAAAGCTGAAGCCACTGTTCTTTTCTGCTTAGCTTCCTAGTTACAAGAATTTCAAAGGCACCATAGATGAGCTGGGACCTAATCAGTATGTGATAAGTGGTGAAGTATCTATCCTTGATTCCACGACCATTGAGATCACAGAGCTGCCTGTCAGAACATGGACACAGGTCAGAAACAGGGAATTTGCCCTCAGAATGTATTGTTTGTCCTGTAGAGCAAAAAGCGATTGGTGGGGTTTGGAGCTTTTCATCTTCATGGGAAAATATGGGTCTGACTTGGATTTTTTTTCTCAGACTTATAAAGAGCAAGTTCTGGAGCCAATGTTAAATGGGACTGAGAAGACACCCCCTCTAATCACAGACTATAAAGAGTATCACACAGACACGACAGTGAAGTTTATAGTGAAGATGACTGAAGAAAAACTGGCTGAAGCTAAAGCAGTGGGGCTGCATAAGGTCTTCAAACTCCAGACAAGTTTAACATGCAACTCTATGGTACGTAGCAGCTTTTGCTGCAGAAAGCTCTCAGTTTAACTAAGAGTGTGTGGACAGCTGCAGTTACTGTGTGCAAAAAGAGAAAAAAAAAGCACTTTTGCAGTAACCTATTCACTTGATTTTTTTTGTGCTGTTATTGGTTTTAAATCAGCTTTCTAAATACACTTCAAAAGGTCAAGAGACTGGCTTGGGAATGGAAGTGGGATGGTTTTGCCCAAAGGAGTCAAAGTGATCTGAAATCACTCAGTTTAGAGAGTCCTTTGTTGTGACAACAGCACTGCCACTGAATGGGTTCAGACAATGTGTGAAGCAAGATGTTTATCCTGCAGACAGCTTTAAGATTCAAGTAACCTTAACTCTACTGTGTGCTTTCAAGAACTCTGAAATTCTAAAATTGTCTCTGCTGCCATGCTCACAAACCGAAATCATTTCTAAAAACCACTAAGGCTTTATAATTTGTTGGCTAATAGTTCAACTGTACTGTCACACCTCTGTTACAGGTGACTTTTCCTGGGGTTTGGAATTCAGTTTTATCACCATCACGCCTGTGTCCTTTCATCTAGGTTCTTTTTGACCACGTGGGCTTTCTCAAGAAGTACGACTCTCCCCAGGATATTCTTAAAGAGTTCTTTGAACTCAGGCTCCGATATTACAGTCTGAGAAAAGAATGGCTTATTGGAATGCTCGGTGCTGATTCTGCAAAACTGAGCAACCAGGCTCGTTTCATCCTGGAGAAAATAGATGGCAAAATTGTGATCGGTATGTACCCCTCTGGGCTACTTGGTTTGTGAAGGTGGGGGGAGAACTGGGTGCTCTCTTGAGTCCTGTCAGCACCCGCTCAGCCCCGGACTGGCTCTTAACAAACCACACCAGAGTTTATCTTTCTGTTCCCGTAACGTACAAGAGGAAAATGCTTCACGGAGCTTCCTTGGTCTATAGAGCATTCTGCATGTATTAATTAAAACGGGATGCTCACACAGCCCTCCTACTGTGGGTTTGACTCTATTCTGAGTGGAGATTTCTCTTTTTAAGCAGTTTAGCAGTAACTCCTGGCTAGTTCTGACTCGGTAGGAATAAAAGTTCAGTACTGCTGGGCTTAGGGGTAGTGTTTTCTGCTCAATGCATACTTAAGAACCCATATCTCTCTGTGTTATTTTTGTGAACCTCTGCAAAAATATTCCAAATCTTGTTCTGAGTGGATGGGGGCTTCAAATGTAGAAGATACTCAAGTTAGCAGCATCTGAGAATCATGAGCTAGAAAAAGAAACAGATCTTTGTTCCCAGCATTGACATTTTTCGATCAATTTTCCCACCTCGGTCTGAAAGGCAGCCTGTATTCTCTTCGTTCACGGAAGACACAGCTGGGCAACATGTCATGAGATGCTTTGTGGTTTCTGACTGAAGACAGCCCAATAATCCCAACAGCCTGTGTCTGTCTGACTTGACTCAAAGAGAAATAATTCCCCTGAAACGCATTTTCTTGGGTTTTTGTAATAAGTAGTTCCAAGGCTGACAGAGCTGGTTTCATTTGTATTTGTGTCTCATGGTTGGTTACTTCTGAGATCTTAAAAAGCAACAAATTCCAGCTGAAGTGTTTCCATTGGTTGGGGCACTTAGAGCGTGAATTTCCCAGGTGATGTCTGCTGAGCTGCTGGCTACACCAAAGCCTGTCAGTGCTGTCAGGGTTTTTTTTTTTCCTCCACCTGTCTCAATTATCATGAAACCTTTTTGATACCATCACACTTTTTTTTTTTTAAGCAAATTACTTAGGGCAGGGGAAATGCATATATGGAAATAGAGAAGAAAAATATTTGCAGGTAGGAGTTTCTGCCAGGTTCAGCAGCAATGCTGACCTGCTAAGGAGAAACATTTTAGGTGTTATTTCAGGCTCTCATCTCCCACCCCTGAGGTGGTTTAGAGCCCAGCGGGATGCTCAGCTGCTAGAACCATGGGATCCAAAACTGTCTTTCCTAGCAGTGATTGGCAGTGGTCATTAACCAGTCATCCTGAAATATCTTTACAGAAAACAAACCCAAGAAAGAGTTGATTCAAATCCTTGTCCAGAGAGGGTATGAATCGGATCCGGTGAAGGCTTGGAAAGAATCACAGAACAAGGTAATGCTTCAGTCATCCTCTCCAAATAGATCCCAGCGGGCCCTTGTCTCTGAAGCTTCATAATTTGTACGAAGAAGCCCAAGTAGCTTTTCAGTTTGTAGGATTCAAGAACTTGCGTGTCTGGTACGTCTGTGATAGGAAACCTGAGACAAGCAAAAAGCCTCTTGTTCAGAAGGCACTGAGACCTGATCACTCAGGTTTGCTCTGTCGGGTCACGTCCTCTTGCTGCAGTAATTCCTGCTCTTCCTCAAACGTTTCCTTCTGCCTGTGGGACACGGCTGTGGAAGGGCTGTGAGGAAGGTGACAAAATCCAGGAGGGATTTTGGACTACTGAGACAGAGGTCAAATGGAGTAGAGCAAAAGAGAATTGGAGAATTGGTTTTGCACATGGATTTCTCTCTGCAATAGCAACTGAGGCTTTAAGAACTTAACTTTATCCATTTCTGAGTAGTTCTGGAAGAGTCCAGGACACCATAAGCCCTTGGAGTTCCTGTGGTGCAGTCCAAGCTCCATCTATAGCCCTGCCCTTGTCTGTCAATGTATTTGTTGACAGTGTTTGTTTTAAATCCACATTCAGGAAGAAGAGGAGGAGGAGGAGGAGAGTGACAAAGAATCAGCTGCAGCTACTGGCCCAGACTTCAACTATCTGCTGAACATGCCCCTTTGGTATCTGACTAAAGAGAAGAAAGATGAGCTCTGTAAGCAGAGAGATAACAAAGTATGTTCCTCCCTTTTCTTATAAAAACATTGTTCTATAATATATTTTTTTGATGCTGGATTAAGATATGTGATTAATGATTATCAATGGTGATTGCCTTTAGGAAAAGGAGCTGGAAAACCTTAAGTGCAAGAGTCCCTCTGATCTGTGGAAGGAAGACCTCGCTGTCTTTGTGGAACAACTTGATGTAGGTCAATGCTCAGCACAGATGTCTGACTGCCTCCCTTGTAGTCTTATCCACCAGCTCTTTATTGACTTTTTTACCATAGGAAGGAAACTAAAAATGGTAACTCCTATGTCTGACACGGAGGAGGAGGAGGAGAGCGTTACACACCTTCCTTTCTTGGCTTGGAGCAGCACTGCTTTGGGCCAGGGATGAGAAGTTGTATGAGGGTTTGAGAGAAAGCCAGTACTAGGATATAGTCTGAGGGGTGTAGAACAAAGGGCCTTTGGGACACTGAAGAGGTGGCGGAAGAGCTGGACCTTACTGTGGGCCAGGGCCTGTGCACAGTCACAGAGTGGGACGTGATGGTAGGAAATCTATCTGCAAGTACAGAGCGCTTCGCTGCGAGGGCTGTGGTGGTGGGTTTTCAGCAGCACCTTGTTTCTTCTGTCTTTTCATGGTTGTGTTCTTTTCTGCTCCCCTCTGCAGGCAGTGGAAGCCAAGCAAATGCAGGATGAGATGGCAGTGTGCGGGGCGAAACCTCTGAAGATGAAAGGAGGGGGGAAAACAAAGGTGAAGAAGGTGCAGCTGCCAGAAGTAATGCCATCCCCTCACGGCATAAGGGTTGTTCCTCAGATAACTGCAGAGATGAAGGCAGGGGCAGAGAAGAAATCTAAAAAGAAAATAAAGGTAAAAAGGAACATTCTGATCTTTCTTTACATCTCCTTCGGTACAGTCCTAAAGAGATGAGTGTCGCTGGCTGAACTTCTGATGAAGCAGCTGTTCAGGGAGAGGGGTGGAATCTTGGGACGTGAGGAGCACTGGGAGTGGATGTTTCTCAGTCTAAACAACAGATTCGCTCACATCTCGGGACGTGGCTTAGAGGGAGATCTTTTGGCAAGAGCGTGTATCGCCGTGTCAGAGCTGGGCTGGTAGCTGGGAAGGCAGAAGGTTGTTGTAGGTGTCTGGGGGATTTTCTAAATCCTCCAGCAGGCAGGAAGTACAGCTGGTAAATTCACTTCTCTACAACAGCCTTTGCATTTCCAGCAGTGCTTTCAGCCACTCAATGCCATTATTGTTCTCGATATCAAGGAGATAAAGCTGATTTAACCCTTTTTATAGGGCTAGTTGAAATTAAGCCATTCAGCCATTTGCAACAAAGAAAGTCAAAGTATCCCCTCCTGTTTGGGTCTGTAAGCCAGACATCTCTCCTCTCCCACACGTGGTTCCAGCTGATAGTTTTTCCAAATAACTCACTCTGTTGTTTTAAACCCACCCTGTTCAGTTCTGCATCCTCAACACGCCCTGGGAGACAAACCGCTAGCACACAGAGGTGGTACCAGAGCACTCGCAGGACTGGGGACAAAGTTCCTGTTTTTGTTCACGTTGGATTTTGAGTTTTAAGTCACCTGATGTGGGATCAGATCACGGCTGATTTACTTGGCTGTGATCAATTTTACACAGAGTCTGTTTCGCAAACTCGGATTTCTTGTATCACTAACTTTCCTACTGCTAAAATAAGCAGCTTCTTTCTGCGTTTCTCTCTGTGCCTCTTCTAATTGTGAGCTGACTCGCTGTCTATTTATCTGCTTGTATCTTCAGACTGAAAAAAATGAATCTGATGAGAATCAAGAAGAAAACGCATTGGGAGACAAAAAGTCTTCAGGCCTTAAGCAGAGATTAGCGCGGAAGCTTAATGCTGAGGGAGGTAAATGCTTTTATGTGTTATTCCATCGCTGGAAAGTGAGGGGAAAGGGTGTAAATTTGGTTATCTGACCTCTTCCTGAAGGTGATGAGTAACACCTAGGATTGGTATTTTTGGAAAAAGTAGGTGAGAAAGTGACCCTGGGTAACATCAAGCGGGATAGGTTACTCTTTCTATCCGATGTTTCAGTCAGAACCTTCTGAATTTAATGACTTATTTCTGAGTTGAGCATCAGCTGCTGAGCCTGAGGTAGACACAGAAATATGCTGGTTCATCCTGCCTGCTGTTATTTTTTTCAGGTGTTAAGAGACAGGCCACTCTGCCGTTTAAACCATTAAAGAAAATGAAGAAACGAAACCCTTGGTCTGACTCAGGGTCTGATTCAGAGCCTGATTTTGAAACACTTCCTCAAAGGGAGAGAGTGGTTCGCCAAGCAGCAGGTGAGTACGGCACTGGTGCCAGAGAGGAGAGTGTTCAACAGGCTCTTTAGGGAGCTCCCAGACACAGAGATCTCAGGCAGAAATAGTTTTCATTTTACTGCAGATAACAGCTAAATATTTGTACTGTTTGAGCAGATTTTCACAATGCTTATCAAGGAAAAGCAGAAATGGGCAACTGCAGAAATAAGGTTTTAATTACACAACTGTCTTGGCAATGCCCGAGCGCAGGATACACTTGTGATTTGGAGTCTTCTCCCTGGCAGTCTGAGTATCTGCTTGCTTTTATTCAGATCATTATTTTTTAATAACTGCAGCTAAAATATTTAAAAAGAAACCGAGCTGCCTGTTGCCAAACACGTAAGATGATGCATCTGTGTCATTTCATCAGCCAAAGTCAAGACCATCATCAGTTCAGACTCAGATGAAAATCTCTCCAGCTCAGATGAGGAGTCAGAATTTCAGGGCAACAGTGAAGACAACACCGAATCAGAGTCAAACTCACAAGATAAACCTTCTCTCAAACCCAGAGCTGCTCCAAAGTGAGTATTTCTCCACACAGTCACTGGAAATTGGTTGTGCTTCTCATGTCAATGCTGTGGAGAAATGAGTGGCTCTTTCTCTTCACTGCACCTTTTTAGTGGATCGTAAGTTGAAAAAAACACTCGGGGTTTTGTATTTCAGGGAAACCACTGAAAAAGCAGCTAAAGCTCCCAAGCAAAAGGCAGCACCAAGTGCTATCCCCGGTGAGTACGAGACCTAAACCTGGCTGATTTTCCAACCCCTCCCAGGAATGCCCTGGGCATTCTGGTCAGAGAGTAACACTGACAAAGGCCGGTGACCATCATGGGATCTTTGATGCTGTGGGATGAGCTGGTGTCAGAGCACCAGGCTTTTTCTAACTTGAACTTATGATTAATTCAGGTTTAGTAGTTATTCTTTTTATAAAGCGGATCAAAATTACTTCCTTTAGCTCTAATGCTTATAGCAGAGTAGATAATTTGACTGTTTGAGACTTTCTGTTTTCTTCATTCAGTTCCAGTCCAAGATGTCTCTAATGAAAATGTGAGCGAAGCTCCCGCCGCCCCTTCTGCCCCCGTGCCTCGTGGAAAGGCTGTGCCTAAAAAACCCACTGTGGCCAAGAAGACCGGTGCTGCTAAGGGTAAGGCGAAGTTTAGTGAGAGCAGTTTTAGATCACAATTATTATTCCTGTGGGAAACAAGCCTGAGTGATTTCGCTGCTACTCGGAGTCTGGAATAACTGGAGTTTTCATTTCAGACAAGATCTGAGATTTGTGGCAAAGGTTGCCTGGTTGTTGTCATTTTTCAAGAAGTCCGTTTCCAAACATATCATGTTCTAGTTCATCTCAGACATGCTTGAAGGGAGTGAATTTTAGTTTGGGAACAGGAAAAGTGAATGCTTCCTACAGTGCTATGTAATACTTGGCAGAAACAGTCTGAGTGGAATTCGTGTCTTGCAGTCCATGTTCTACTTTGTGTCTTTTGGGGAAGAAAGCGACTTGGTAACTCGCTTCCCAGGAAGAAGAAAAGCTGCTTTGGGGTAGCTCGATCAACTTAGTGCTAGCTCAGCCTCCTAAACCTACACATTTAACTCTGCCTCTTTTTAAACTTAACTGCTCAGAGTCTTTGTCAGACTTTGAAAGCTGTTTTGCATATCCCACTGCTTGGGGGTGTTGATCCCGGCGGTGAAGGGGTGCGTTACCTCACGGCATGAGCTGTGAACTGAGGAAGCCAGTTGTCATTCCCAAAGGCCCGCTTCATTCAGCCTAACTGGGAGATGTGCTTCAGGGTGCTGCTAACAGAATGTCAAAGCGTAGGTAAGAAAGAACTCCACGAGTAACTAGGACTGGTGGTAAATTCGTTCCTTCCCTGCGCAGAGGTTTTGAAGGTATGATTGGTTACGTGGCCTTGAGAGTTCGGGACTTTTCAATCAGAAACAGTCTGTAAATTGCTTTGGGTACAGTTTAATTTGATCCTCTAAATGCAGTGGAACTAAGCAGATAAACAACCTCGTTTCTCATCATCTCAGTAAAGAGCAATCTCTAGAAAACCAGGCTTCAAAACGAGAGGCCCTGTGTGCTGACCTCGCAGGGCCGTGCTTGGGTGGGGAGTAATTCGCACGCTGCGAGTGAGCGGAGAGGCAGCGGAAGGCGGGTTTGACGCCGCGTTCTCTTCCAGATAACCAGCCGTCCATCGTGGAGATCCTGGCCAAGAGAAAGGCTGAGCCCAAACCCAGCCAGAGCACGCTGAAGGAGGGATCCCTGGAGTCTGAGGCGGGAGCAGCGGGTGGCAAGAAGGGCCAGGCCAAGGGGCGGAAGGTCACCAAGAGGCAGCCGAGCTCTTTGGATTCAGATTCAGACTCGGATTTTGGGCCCAAACCTTCCAAATCCACTGCAGCAAAGGTTGGTTCTCCGCCACCCGCGAGCTCCGGGGAGGTACCGCTGGGCGCGGTGTCGGTGGCTGTGGCCCGAGCCCCATGGTTGTAGCAGAACCGCCTGTGCAACACCATCTTTCCCACCGGGCGCGGGGAAGGGGGGTCAGGCGCGTGTGCTTACCCCAGGCTGTGGGTTTGGTCTCGTCGGAGCAAACACCCCCCTCACCCCTGACACGTTTTGCGCTCCTGGAGCGTCCCCTCTTTGTGCTCAAATTCATGACTCGCCTCTCGACTTTGCTTTCCCTCCAGAAATCCAAGCTGGAAGATGACGACAGCTTTGTTGTTGATTCAGCTGCTCTTGTGAACAGCCCCGTGGTCCGTACCAGGCCTGGACGGTGCAAAAAGCCCATCCAATACCTGGAGGAGTCGGATGAGGACGATATCTTTTGAATTTGAATATTTTTTTTATTTTTTTTTTAAACTGCTGATCCAAACTGCTCTACAAACTCCCTCCGCAGAGCTCTTGAGGAGCTCTTGCCAAAGAACAGCGTCTCAGACTGGGAAATCTTTTTCACTGAATTTAAGCTAGTCCAAACCTGTTTGTTAGAAGTGAATGCAGCCCTATTTTTCTTGGTTTTAAATAACTTAGAATTCTTTAAATGGGAACATTTTAAACATGTAGCATTTAACAAACATCTCCCCTTGCTCAGAGCTGTGGGCCCAGCTAGTGCTGATGCGCTTCCCTCTTGCTCATCAGCTGGGATCTTTTGACACTTTTGTGGTCATTTTAATGTTCGAGAAGACTCTGGAATGTACCAAATCCTTTGAATACCCTCCCACGTAGATACCTTTATCTTTAGAGATCTTAAAGTAGTAAACCCTACCTATTTTACCACCACGACCATAGTGACACAGAACCTGTGAGGTGTTGGCATTCAGGGCTCCCTGTCCCTGGTTTTCTCTCTTGTTCAGCCTCTGCCAGTCAGTTTTAGCCTTTGCTTTTTAAACTCCAGTTTGGAACTGCAGGGTTGTGCAGACTTTTCTCCGCACCGTGCTCGGCGCTGCCTCTCACCTTTATCTTCTGCCTGGCTGCCAAGAAGCCTCGTGTTCAGCTGGTTCAGCCCAGAGGTCATCTCCAGGTATCAGAGATGCTTGAGACTGCCAGGGCCTGGTGCTGCTGGAACCAACTGGGGCTGTCTGCAGCCGGCTGAGCCGAGGGGAACACAGGCAGGACCCTGACGTTCACCATCCAAGGACCTGTGGGAACCTCCAGGGAAGCTGGGTGGTTACTGCAAGCAGCAGATTCCCCAGTGCTCAGCTTCTCAGCTGGTGTGGCTGCTCACCAGTGTGGGCTTTCTCCTGCCTGTTCTTCCTGGGTACAAAGAACTTCCCCTGCGAGGGGAGGCCTGGTTGTCACCCTGGTGCCACTGGTGGTCAGACCTTCCAGCGCTCAGGTTCCTCAGCAGAAGCAGGGAAGTCTCATCTTCCCCTTTCAGGTACTTCACTGGAGTATTTAGTTGTGTCTTGCTCTCGGCAGAGCCACTTCTCCGGCACTGTTTGACTGTCTGTGTTTTCTGTGTTGTGCTGTTTTTCTGTCCTTTTAAATATTTATGTAATAAAAGTGGTTTTACTCCTTTCTTCAGTAAAAGGAGTTGTCCTCAGCTGCCTGTTCCCCCGTTTTCCCTTGCGCTGCCTCCCCAGAGCTGCGGCGTTGTCTTTGTTCAGGCCGAGTACTCTGAGCTCTGACTCAGGAGCAAGGGGCCATCAGCTCCCACCAGCCTGCCAAGACTGGTCTAAATAGGTCACCTCCATTGTCTAACCACAGCTCGTTAGTTCTGAGGTTATTTCCAGAGCTGATTTAACCAATTTTGGGGGCATTGTTATGGAAATGACCAGTACAGAGCTTGGGTCGAGCCCTCTGCTCTGCCATCGGGCATGGAGCAGAGGGCTTGGCTCGAGCTCCTCTTGGCGTAGGGCTCCTGTGGCCGGAGGTTTCCAAGTTCCTGCGAAGGCACCCGTGGGGCCCAACTTCTGCTTCTGTGGCCACAGGTGAGCGGTGGCTGAGGCTTTGATCGTGCTGAAGCTGCTGCTCTGGGCAGCAGTGTCCTGGCAGGAGCAGGGGGGAGGGATCAAGGGGGCTAATGAAGCCCTGGAGAGGAGCTGCGGAGTCCCCAGGCCTGGGTGCTCAGCACCCCGGAGCACC
>JANHFX010007739.1:0-25326 GCA_027560015.1 Chloroceryle amazona | reverse complement strand
CCCATCCCTGAAGTCATTCAGGGTCAGGCTTGATGGGGCTCTGAGCAACCTGCCCTAGGTAGAGATGTCCCTACTTGTATATGGAGGTTGGACCACATGACCTCTAGAGGTCCCTTACAGCCTAAAACATTCTATGATTCTGTGATTCTAAATTCAGTCAGAACATGTAGGATTTCAAAGTTCAAATAATTTTCAAAGATGACTCTTAGTTTCACATATTTCAAAAGACCCTTTGGAGGTTTGTGATCTGTCTTGAAACAGCTGATGTTAGTATCATGAGGTTTGAGCAGTCTTTGACAGTAGAGAACACACAGATCTCCTTCCCGAGTGCCTCCTTTCCCAAGTCTCGTCTTCACAAGCATATATTAATTGCATTGAGGATGCACAGAACAAGTATTTATGAAGTCTCTTTAAGGATTTTTGGTGGGTCATGAGAATGAACCCTGAGCTCTCCATGACTTGAGCCTGCTACAAGTTAGAGTGTTGTCCTGGGGAAAATGTTTTAAAATCTTTTCTTTCGAGATTTGCCCAGGCAAGTAGTCAAATATACGTTATTTCAGGGCAGGAGAATGGAGGGAGCCAGGAGGGTTGCTGCTGTCTCAGCCTGCTGCTCAGTGTTCTGTAGCTGAGCTTCCTTAAGAGAGAGTTACATATGCTGTTGGAGCACTGCAGCTTATGGTGATCCTGCCTGTCAGGCTCAAGTAGTTAACTTGTCATCTCTAATAGACCCAATGTGGGGATTCCTGAAATAATTACACCAAGATAATTTTCTGAAGTCTGAGTCACTGTTGGTGACGGTTGACTAGTTGCAGTGTAGCACAAACTCTTCTCTCCAGCAGCCCACTTATCTGAGATGAGTCAGGAAAGCGGTGATCTCACTCTTACAAGCACTATTCTGGGATATACTTTAGTCACAGGGAATATTGTGGTGGTTTATTTTGTGGGGTTTTATTTCAGAAGAGTTAATATGAACAACAAAGTCATCATAGAAATAAATGTCATTTAATTCAGGTCCATACCATCTGAAGAAAAGTCTTCAGGTAAAGTTGTCAAGAAGAGGTAGATAAAATTAAACTTCTGAGTTACGCCCATGGTTTTGGATTCAGGATTCTCCACACGTGTTCTTCAAGATTTTAGGTGTGTGTACCTTTCTAGTTTTTCTATTTACAAATCATAATCTCCTTTGAGGGGATAGCTGCATAACCCTGACACTTAATTTAGAGGCAAGCAGAATAAAGCAAGGTGTTCTCAAAAAAGTTTCAAAACAGCTGCTGTTTCCAGCTTTAATTTTCTGGTGTTCATTCTTGCAGATACCAAAACTATCTTCAGTGCTTGTAACTTTATCTTTCTCTTTAATTTTCTTGTAAGGTACTTTTACATTTCAGAGCTACATTGATTGCATTCTTATCGGTCATGTAAACTGGAATCTTGCATGGTATCAGGACTAAATACAGGTTCCACTTCTGCTTGTCCCAAATGTCCTAATCCCCCCCCTCTTTTTTTTTTTTTTTTTTTTTTTTTAAATTCGGCAATTTTCTTTGGAACCTTTCAGTTCCAACAAAATTTTCACCCAGAAAGTTTTACTGACTCAAGGACTGAGTAGTGGACCAAAGAACAGAGGATTCATAGAAGGCAGATATTAGGCATTCACAGTGGATGTAACGGACACTGCGATCCCGGTCTCTGTCCTGCATCGTACTTCTGCCACATGTGAGGGGCCTTTCATGCATTGTTTGCCCTCAGAATCTCTCCGCAGAGTGGTTTCAATGTGTTTCAAAGTGTTTCACTCGTGCATGACATTCAATTGGCAATGAAAAGACTATCTCTCTAGTCTCTTGTTTTACTATTTATCGGTGGTACAGGAGCATGAAGGCTGCATCTCTCCACCAGGGAATGTTACTGGGCAAGAACACCAGCTGGAAGAGAGATGTAGGAGAAAGTCCAGGGAACTGGGGATGGAGATGGTATTTACTCACTCTTTGGCATTTTCCCATTTGAGTCAAAGGGAACCAAAGGCATGTAAGGGCTCTGTCAGCCCACATTGGGAAAGGAAATGCCTTTGTCAAATTTCCTCAAATGAAGAATGAACCTAAATCTAAAATATTATCATGGGACCAGGACAAAACAAACATTTCGCCAGCTGGTTTTATCCATTCTGCAATGGCTAACCAGGTTACCAAAGTATGTAATTACAAACGTCTGTTGTTAATTCCTGCCAGATCATTTCCCATGGCAGGAGTTTAAGCACAAACAATTGTTCAGTGATCTGAAAGCTCTTCATTACATAACAGCCTTATCTTGCATTTCAGTAGCTGCATAGACTGATTTGTTTTCACCCACCCTGACTTTGGGCAGCTCAGAGATGCAGCTAAAAGTTCTCACACATTTTACCCTTTCTGCACATATTCCATGTTGGCTTTGAAACTGGAGGCTTCAGTTCCTATACTAGTTTCTATTTTTGACAATAAGTGCTTTCTCTTTAATAGAGCAGTGCTTTCATGTTTGACATTTCAGTGTTTTCTGAACTTCTGATAGGTCCTCCCTTTCACAGGAAAGGAGTTTCAAGACAAATATTAATTTACAGCATCAGATTATGTGTTTCAAGAACTTGTTAAATATTTAGAGAGTTGTCTCTGCTCTAAGAATGTCCAGCTTACAAACATAAGGAGGATACATTTTTTTCTCTTGTTACAATAATGTTAATTTAAGTTTTGTTTGCCTTATTCAGATTGACAGGTTCTTAATACTGTACAAGAAAGTGTGGAAACCCACAATATATTGAGGAGATTGTATTATTTATTTGCTGTATGAAAACCATTGAGACTGTACTGAAACTCACAGAATTCAATAAAAAAAAGAGACTCAGGAGCTTCATAGACTTTGAATCAAAACTTTTTTGAAGTAGCCATGAAGAGTATTTCCTAAAAACAAGATCTTAGTGCTCTGGCTGCTACAGTTCTGTTTCTTCACATAACCATTTCCATCTCTCTTTTGAGTATCTGTGGAGGACTAAGGTAGTACACATAAGAGTGTCTGCATTGCACCTGTATTCAAAGGGACTGTGAAAGATAAAAATCTATTACATTGCTTCATCTAACCTCAGCTGCATCAAAAGTATATGTTTATCAAAAAAGTTGTCTAAATCTCGTTTATGGCAAGTGGATAGACACAGCTTCAGAGGGTGTTTTATCCTATTTATTGAAACACCTGCCAAACTCAGGCTGGGAATCTACCACACATCAGTTTCCTATCTCTCCAGGTGCCCCAAACTTTTAATTACACAAGATATTCAGTTCAAAACTCATTCCTAAAAAATTTAAAACAAATTGACATTTTACTTCATTTCCACGTTAAGATTTAGTTTAACCTACAATATAGAGGAATGATACTGGTGTGCAACATAGAGCTGGTAGTCCTCAGGGCTACAATAACTTGCTCCCTTATTCTATAAATAAGATCAGAGGCAAGGCAAGGTAATTTGTCTTCGCATTTGACAAGCACTGGCATTTTATAACTGGCAGAAACTAAAGAAAACACCATTTGATTTGCATGATGAGCAACAGTGTTACTGGGGCTAACAAATTCATTTCAATTCAGTACTCTGAGCTGAACAATACGTTCATTAAAAAAGCAGTTTCCTGATTAGACAGCGGAGCAAATAGCATGTTTTTCCCATTTCACCATCAGAGCCACTTTACATAAGCAATACCAGAGAACAAAGCACATGCTTATTTGGCTGCCACTTTTTCTCTGGATGTACAATGACAGTGTTACGGCTTTTTGATGCCATGGTGGAGTGGAAAGGGTGATGACACTGGACCTGTTCACCTGCAAGTATAGTGAGTGATTAGGCAAGGCTAACAGTTCAGGTCAGGTGGATTTTTCACCCTTCCAAATTACTTGACAGGGCAATTTTAGCAGCAAGAACATTACCAGTATCAAAGCAAATATGAGCAGGGTCTGGAAAAAGGGGCATTTCACTGGGTTGTACCCAATATCTTGCTTCAGTTTGATGGGATGAAGGCAGTCTGTTCATCTTTTAAGGTATTTTAAGGAGTGAGCAAGCAAGTATAGACTTAATCCACCATATTAATGAGCTAATTTCTGGATTTCACTAAGCTAATTAAAGGTAAAGCAACATAACTACATTTATATCACAACTAAAATAAGTTAAATCATAAGATTTTTAATCATTAAATCCCCAATTTAATGCAACAGCCAATGAAATTGAATGATGATGTTGACAATTCAAGGAAAATGGTTTACATTTGATTTGTTTTGAAAAAAAAATCAGAGAGCTGTTTTCTTGCTATCTGAAAAACTAGAAAGCATTCTTGCACACACTGTGTGTTGATTTCATTGGCGGAGGATAAAGATATTAAGACAATCTATTTTACAGTATAGAAATACTCATTCCAATTTGTGGGAAAAATAAAGTCACATAATGCAAGTACTCAAGAAACATTCAGATTGCCACAGATCACCATCAGGACATCAAAGATAATGTTAGTTGCTAAAATCTGTTGGCTTTCCATGCATATTATTATCATGACTTGTTTCAAATCAATCTTTCAGAGCAAGATACTTTAAAAAATTATTGAAAATGGGTGAAAATGTCTTACTTGGACCTGACATGATCAGGAAGGGAAAGAATCAGATAATAAGTGAGTTAGCTTTTTCTTGCACAGAAAACTCAGAACAGGGTATTTTTTTTTGAAGTACAAAGATGAAATAATGCATGGAATGGGCAAGAAGAAAATAAAGGTTTTAGAGAGATGGAGGCTTTCTGTATGAAACCACCAAAGGAGAGAACAGAATAGAAGGCACAGAGAAATGGTAGCAGCAAATAGAAAGGAAAAGAATCTAAGGGACTTAGGGGCCCACAAAAGATTTTTTTTTTCTTAATTAAAAAAAAGAAAGTAAAAAACGATGAAAAGTGGTTGGGGAGAAAAAAAATACTATTGCCTCACAAAAAAAAGTAAAAATAAAGAGACAAAAGAGTGATAAGAAGAAAACATTAAAGAGTGATAGAAAAAGAATATAAAAGTAGTGAAAAGATGTCTGCACTTTACTATATCTCCCACTTCTTAGTGGGTGTCCATCACTTCTATTCTTCCTATTGTTGACCCAGGAACTGTCATCACCATTACTACAGATTTTCAGCAAGCCTTGTGGCACAGAGGTAGTATCAGTGGTCTGGCAATGGGATAGCATTCTGCAGTTACTTAAAAAGAAATGGCATGACCTTAGCAATTAGAGATCTGGTTAGACTGATATGAATCATGGAAAAGATAGCGGAATGACTAATAAGGGATCCTGATTGATAAAGAAATTAAAGAGCTTACAAACGAGAAGATCCATCAAACTGGCTGAATATATTTTGACAGCACTATAAAGTTAGACAGTGAAAGCAAAACAGTTGATGTAATATACTAAGGCAGAAGGAAAATGCTTAACTTGTTATCTGATGACTTCTTGATAAATCAATTGAAGGAGTATAAAATCAACAGGGTAGATTGTAAATTAATACAAAACTGCTTAAACAGTAGTTTTAAAACATTCTTAGAAACAGGAAAACTTGCTGAGCTCCTGCCTCTACAGTGATCCCACAGGGCTTGGCTATTAACTGAGAGCATTTAACATTTTTTCTCATATTTAAATAAATTAATCTTCTATCATAATCATAAAAGACACCTGCAAATCATGTTAGTAAAGTTTTCAGGTAATATAAGATTACAGAAAAGTAAAACAATGTTCAAGAAAAGTCAATCACAGAGTCATAGAATGGTAGGGGTTGGAAGGGACCTCTAGAGATCATCCAGTCCAATCCCCCCTGATAAAGGAGGTTCACCTAGAGCAGGTTGCTCAGGACTCCATCAGATCTCCATAGAAGGAGACACCATTAACTTCTCTGGTCAGCCTGTTCCTGTGCTCTGTCACCCTCACAGTAAATTTTTTCCTTACTTTCCAGTTTGTGCCTGTAAATAGGCCATGATATAGTGATGGAAAAAAATACTGAGATACAAAGTTTACCGTGTATAGGCAGAAAGATGCAAAGAAACAAAATTTCTTAGAATATGTCCAAGTATAAAAACATACCTTTCATAAAAGAAGGAGACAAGACATAATAGCAGAATAGAAGATCTTATCAGAGGGAGCACTAGTAAAGACTTGAGGTTTATGATGGAGAATTACAGTTCCCAATGAAACAAGAGGTCAAAATAGTTACCGTCAATTTGAATGTGCAGCTGGGAAGTGCTGAATAGGAGAATTTACATCCTCTCTTGCAATTAGCACTGAAGTGACTGCTATTGGAGTACCACATCTTGTTATGGCCCATCCTTTAAAATGGGAATCTAAGAGACTGGCAGGGGCTCAGAGAATATTGAGAAAAATTAATGAGTTAGAAGCATACCTTTCAAGTCTGATCTACTATATGATTACTAAAACGTAGCTATGGGTGAGTAGTTTAGAATCCATATACTTCAGGAAGAGATCAAAATTAGTAAGAATATGGGGTTCCTATTAATTTTCTTTTTCTTTTGTTTCATCCAAAAGCAAGGGACGTTGTCTTTTTATTCACTGTAACACTGAAGATTCGGGCAAGAACAAAAATGGTATTTCTAACAACAGAAACATACATTCACTGTAGGAGTGTATCCAGGCAGGTAATACATTCTGCATCACTGAAAATACATATAGGAGTATTTGACTTTTTCCTTGACGCGATAGTCTAGCTCAAGGACAGCTAGTGGATGTGAAGTGGGAATAAAGGGCAATCCAATGGCCTGTGTTAGGAGGAGGTCAGATTTTCAGATTGTGATGTGCTTTCCTGCCCCTGACATCTATTAAACCCACATAAGCACATACTCTGGAAAAACCTGACATTGCCCTTAATGCTTCTCTGCTAAAAGAAGTCAGTATATGTATCTGTGTAATACATGTGTAGTGCTGTAGATTAAAGCAATGCGGTAAAAATCCGATGGAAAAGTAAAAAATAATAAAGGAGGTGCAGTTTCCTTGTACTTGAAGCTATCAGGTAATTTTAAAACATTAAAAAGATCCCCAACATTTCAACACAAAGATATTTATCAAACCTGGAGTAGTAAAAAAGTGCTGACATTTAGGACCAGTTCTGGGGATGTAGTACGGAACTCATGCCCAGAGAGATTCCAATGGTCCATGTACCTGACAGAGGTACGGTCTTAAAGATTGGATCCTACTTTGTTAGAGTTTCCACATCCACACAAAACCCAGGGCAAGACCAATATACATTTAAAATTTGAATCAGTAAATATTTCTTAAAGATTCAGCATCAACACTTAGGCTGCAGGGAGAAAAATAGGGAAAGTATTTATATGGTATAAATAATGTTACGCTGCGTCACTGCTTCCAAAGTGCTTTGAGACTGGGGGGAAACCTTCAAAATTTAGTAACAACTTTTCAGCTGGGGCAAGAGGGAGGTTTGCATGTGCCTGATACTTAGAGGTAGTGCTGTTCTGCAGAGCTTCGTGCCCTCTGTCAGTGATCAACAGGGATAAAGTTTTTCCTGTGTTTATATCACTGGGTTTCAGTGGTCCCAAGCTCTGAGTATACTTTCTATACATTGAAATGAATAGCTACTTTTGTATTTTGATTGATTTTCTCCTTGTACCATTCACACGCGTGGTGTTTATCCTTCTCTCCTCCTCAGGCAATTCCAGTGTTGCTAACTACTGGCTTTTATTTTCAATCAGAATCTGGCATCATTACAATGAATTTGGACTTTTCACTGAATACTGTGGCCCAAACAATAGGCAATAACAATCTCTTCACCATGCATATCTTAGGCACAAACTGATTTTATTTAAGAAGGGCAAAGGGTTGTTTTGGAGTCAGACCCTAGCACGGTAGAGAGGTGTGTCTTCAAATGACCTCCCATGCTTGTGGCTTCTTCTAATGAAGATGTGACTCCAGCCTGTGTCAGATCAAGCACACCAGCAAGTCAGTCAGATAGGAAGCAGATATTGTGCTAATGCATCCCACAAGAGACACGGTTTCCTATCTGTGACTTGTGTCACATCATTTATTGAAGGTATCAAAAAAAACCCACAACACCTGTCTGCCTTTTACAATACTTTATTCTGCTTTATGTTAGTATGGTGTAGAAAGGTGTCTTCTAAAATGCTTCAGGAGGAAGGGGGAATGCTATGCAAGCTTTTCACAGAGAATGTAAAGCTATTTGTATCATTATTTAGGCACTGACATTAGAGGTTATTCACTTACAAAATTATTAAGTTCAAAGAAACCTTAAAATAGCATAAAAGTTTCTGTAGTGAGCAAAAGTGATATCCATATGTACTCCCCCTTTTGAACTCATAATTGACAGATGCTGCTAATATTTTGTGGCATGTCATACCAGGAGCAGGGAATATTGCCTATCTGAGTAAGATATATGCACTGCTTTAGCTCCTAGAAGTCCAGAGGTGATCTAGCAAAAAAAATGTTGAGGAGCTAAATTCAACTATGCAATTGTGGAGGAGCAACTGTCTCTCTGGCCATTATGTCAGGACACTCAATCAATGCAACACAAAATAAATTATGTCATTGCTAGTCCTTCATTAATAGTTCCCACTCTTAGTAGATGACATTCCTTACTTATGTCCAGTCACTGGTGTCTCCTCCACAGGCGTAAGGTTATCAAGGCCATCTGATTTCTGGAAGCAGACAGAAAATATATATACATATATATATTATTTTTTCTGAATGAATAAATTTTGAAAAAATTAAAACTTACAGTTCAGTGCTGTGAATCAGAAAGGCCAGGTTCAGGAAAACAGACCCTTAGTACCCCAAGTGCCCCATTCACTTCGATATAAAATCAGTCTTTCTTCAAATGAGTGAATGTTAAATCATTTATTATAATGTAACTGTTTCAGCAAGAAAGACTGAAAGGGCCAATCTGTAGTCCTGTAGTTTTGTCAGTCACTTGGAGGTGGAAGAATTGCAGGTCTTGGAAATGAAACATCAAAACTCAGGAGAACAGTCTAAATAGTAGACTGTTGGCATTTATACCTCAAGTCTCTCACTCTTTGATTTTTTACAAGAAACATTACCTTCAACCATAGCAATCCTTTCCTGAGGACACTTTCATTGAAATAGTCACATTCCTACGCAGGATTTTAATTGAATCAACTCAGCATTTTCTGACAGAAAGCACTCTGTCGGGAAATGCTGACCCATTTTTGTTAAGACTATTTATTTTAGGGTTGAGATTAAAGCCTTTTTAGTCAAGACAAACCTGTTAGAGAATGAGCTTCTAGTGGAAATCAGGTGAATCCAGAATCCCACTAGCTTTAAAGAAACCTATGAAACCTATTTCCAAAAAAGACACTGCATTTCCATTATACTGCACAGAAACTGTTTTCTAAAAAAAAAAAAGACAACCAACCAACCAAAAAACACACACACACACAAACAAAAACAAAACAAAAAAAATCAAAACAAAAACAACAAAACTACTAAGCAAACCAAATAAATACAAAGTAATGTTAAAACTTTCCTGGCTTTCCAGAGCTGAGTCTGGTCCTGACAGGATAAACATCTCAGATCCTCAGCTGAGCATGACATTTCTGTCCTAGGTAGAAGTCGCATTTCAGAATTTACTGCAGAACTGAAATGACAGTTTTTACAAAAAACTTTGAAAAAACATCAGGGTCTTTACAGTGCTGGTGATTTTGTGTAAACCATCAGTAAAGGTGCTGTTTATTGTATCTTTGCTCTCAAGCAGTATTACCTGAAGATCATAAAAGGGGAGATTTCTTCACATCATTTGTCCCCATCTATGCAGATACTTTTGCATACTTGAGTCCTACGGTAGATAGTGTACAATGGGCATTTTTTGCATGCATCCATCAATCTCTGCCTGCATTGTGGTCCAGGGGCTGTCAGAGATAATTCTTCTTAACCATCCCGGCAGAACTGGAATTCATCACAGACGCTGGAGGAAGCTCTGGGTTTGTCATATAGTCTATAAATAATTTGTTCAAACACTGCCACATCATCCATGCACAATAGGATGTGGGAGAGCTTCTCTTTGCCACTTGTGTAGCAACAATTTCTCACTCAATGCACTGATCGCACAGTCTTTGGGAGTGCTTTCAGGAAATAACACTTGCTTTGCTTAAATATGAAAGATGAAGTGCTGGAATTGCCCATGTTTGACTTCTATGGCAGGCTCTCCACCCATGTCCTGTTTTTCCAGGTAGAGGGCCCTTATACTTCTCAGCAATCTCAGCATAAGTAAACACTTTATGTGGCAGAATACTGTACTGAATACTGAGTCTAAATGCTATGACTTGGGCTAAACATGCTGTCTCACTTCGAAGCCCTGCTGCCTACTGAATTAAACAAAGGGTAAAGGACCATGAAATCTTCATATGTAACCCTGATTCTTCCACTATTTCACTGTGTAGTTTCAACAAGCAACTTATTTCATGGGTTTACTGTGCTGTCTATTAAATAGAGCTGACAGTACTTGCCTCTAATTATCTAGGTTAATTAGCTGATGTTTGTGCAGTGTTTTGACAAATTAAAAGTGCTATTTACAGCCAAAGTGTTATTATTAGAGTGTATTGAAACTTCTGCATAAAAGGCATTTTCATTGGAATACACAATTTTGTTGAAAGATGTATTTTCCATGGGAAGTTATTGTCCTTCTAGAGAATGTAACAAAACAGAAGAACATGGTTTCTTCCCTCTTAGAGGAAAAAGAAGGGGAGAAGTTTAGTGGTGTGAACTAGAAAACAAGTTTTCTCCCTCCACATCTTGCTCATCTTCTCCCTGGCTGACATGTAGATCTGATCTTGCATTACACCCATAACAACCCTCATCTGAAGCAGTTACACAACCAACCATCAGATCTGTCCATTGTGGGGAAGGTGACAAAGCAAAGCCTCAATTACTTGCATAAATGATTAAAGTTCGCCTTCCCCAAATCCATGTGTCACTTGAGGTATTTGAAGAATGGGCTGGATAAATTGTTTTCTATTTATTACAGAACTGTATTTGAAAGTCTGAAAAAAACAAGCGAGAAAAACAACTTATCTCCAAATAGGTGGCAATTCATCACAGATATTCCCACAAATTTCCTCACTGGACTAGAAGTAGGAATAAGAAAAAAATGTAGATTAAAAACTTTCAGAATGTTTCTTTTCTTCCCAAACAGCTCTAACTCAGCTTTTCTGGCAGATCAACATTCAAACAAAACAAGAAACTGTTTTCAGTAAGGGTTTGCTTCCAGGTTTTCTTCTTACAACAAATAGATTTTCAAGTGGATATGGGGAACAAATCAATCATAAACAACTTTATAGCAACCTTTATGGATTTAAAGAAACTTTTCTTTCCCTCCAGCCTTAAAATTCTGTTTCCTGAGTAAAATACACCTGATCCTTTCCAGTTTTACTCAGAGGCTATGGCTTCTTATAAGGTTTGTCAGTCTCCTCAAGAATCCCTCCAATTTGTTTACAGCTATTGTAATAGCAGTGCCACAAAGATGACATCATATTTTAGCTGAGGCCTCCACTGTACTGACAGGAATCCATTATTTTTTACCTACACAGCTCAGAATGATGGTTCCTTTCACAAACACAGTATCATTTTGCCGACTTCTGTTTAATTCAGGTTACATTATAAGCCCTGTATTATATTTTTTTGTGTCCAAACAGGCTTTCTCCATTTCTACTTGTGCATTAGTCCTTCTCAAACATTGAGCATTTACTTTTGTTGGATTTCTATGTTAAGTTTAAAATAATATCTTGAGATAATTTTGAATTTTAATTCCATACTCTCAGGTGTTGACAACCTCTTGCAGCTTGTCATTCACCTCTAATTTTGTAAACATGTTGTCTGTTCATTTATGCAACTTAATAAAATTATGGAATTCAGAGTTAAACAAGTCCTTTAAACTCCCAGGTAACACACCTTCCCAGTTTGGTTGTAAAGCACTTATGATAACTCTGATATGGTAGTGGTAGCCATTTTCAAACTGTTCTGTGCTCATCTGATCAGACATATTATAGTCACATCATTTGAAACATATTCTCTAGAATATTGGCAAAAAGACAACATTTTAAGATTTTGTTTTTAAAGGAATATGACTTCTACACTTTCATGTATAAAGCATTTTTCTACTAAATATTTTTAATTATCTAATACAAGTATTTGAGTTTTTCTTGAGGCTTAATTTCTAGGAGAGTCTGGAATTCAACTTCAGGATAAAGGAAACTTTTTTTACAACTGCTATTGTCAATATTCTTATCACTCTGAAATTGAGGGGTTGAAGAAATTAGAGTTTGGAAGAGACTTTGAGTTAAATCTTATTAATGGTCAGAGTCTTTTCTTCCCTGGGTTTTAAAATTTGTTTTACAGCTGTATTTAAGACCAGTAAAATATGGCTACAAATAAAATATTTTGCATCTGTTTAATCTGTCAGGATGGACAGAGAGAAGCCATATTAAGCAGTATTTTCAAACATCCCTTAGACTAAGGGCTTATTCTTCACTGCTTCTCACCTTGTGCAGTCATCTGCATCTTTGCAAAGACACTCTCTGTGCCTGTTCTAGTTCAGCAACATTTCATTTTCAGCTTGCACCCACTGAGACAAATCCTTAACTGGGGAATATTAGCAATGCTTTAATGCCTTCAGCAGAACAAAACCTCAGTTTTAAACTGGCTGAGGATGCTCTGGCCCACTTCCTTTAAGCTTTGAAAATAGCACCTACTTCCTGGGGCCAGCATCAATCTATCCTAGTGGGTAATTTCTTGTACAATCTGTTTGGTAGTGAAATCAAAGGACTGAGTAATGTCTGATCATTGCTTTACATAAAATGCAGTAAAAGAGAACACCACCTTTTTCAGTCCTAAATGCAGTGTAGATCACCTGGTTTACCACCTCTTGCTGAACCTCCTAATTACCAAAAATGTTTTAATCATTATATGCTTTTGAAATGAACTTAATAATATAACACAGCTGATCTGTGTTACCGCTGCATGGAGCAAATCCCTTCAATGCCTTTGTTCCTTTCTTCATTCAGCTCCATCCTTTATATCATGACTATCTGAGGTGATTTTCCCCTTCTGCCGTCTGCTGTCTTTCAGTTCCAGGAGGGAGATTGCTGGAGGGGTTTGCAGACAGGTACGGTCACCTTTGCACAACTGACTGGCTGCTTGGGCTCCTGGTGGGGGAATGCAGGGAGATGAAGAAGGCTGAAATTCACCATGTTGGAGGCAAAACTGCTGTTGCTCTTACTGAGGGTAGATCTTGGTTGTCTTGGAAAGCTCTGTGAAAACTTGCAGTCAAATAAGGGAAAGATGTCTCCCTAAAGACAGAGAGAGTTCGTGACTGCTCTTGTGAGTACTGCTTTTAAATATTGCTGGTGTTCAGAGCAACAGCTGCAGACAGTAGGTGGTTTATAGCTGTTAAAAAAAATAATTACAAAGGAGTAATGCGTGCCCCCTTGTGCCAAGATCTAATGTACGATACATCTCTTTTCACAACTCCACTCCTGCAATTGCTGACCCTATCACTATCTATGTGTTTTCTTATAAGCACTACTAATGTATCTGGGACATCTCTCATGACCAGAAAGGTACAGATATGTGATAGCTGGTACTGCAGAGCTGTTCATGGTATGCAAGCTGTGTGAGTGAGGTAGAGAACTTCTGATTCTCCCCTTCAGTACAAACTAAAGAACTTATTTAATTGGCAAAATTGTGCTTCTGGCAGAAATCTAGTCACTTAATTGAGTGGTGAGAAAGGTGTATCTTGAAACAGCAAAAGGACTGAACAGGCTGTGTACTGGGGATGCTTAACATTACATCTGTAAATAGAACTACTGAAACCGATTCTGACGTTGATATATCTACTATGTAGATATTCAGGGACTTGTTCCATTTCTTTTAGAAATAGTTATATGAAGGATTAGTGGAAACAGCTTTTGTCACTTGTTTTATATTTAGGAGTTAAGTCTGCACATGCAGCACCTTTTCAAGCCTGTGATTGCCTGATGTGGAATTGCTCCTTTGCTTTCTCTCTAATCTGAGAACAATGAGCACAGTGCACAGAATATCACTCTAACTACCACTGACATTGTCTGAAACACATTTTATGCTTGTACTTGAACCAGAAGCCGAGAGTCAAAGCAACTAATCTGGAAGATTGTTCCCTAATAGATTTTACCAGGCAGTGTTTTGCAAAGATGTTGCCGAAAGGTCAAATACCACATAATTCTGCTTTGGATCTGTCATTGAGTTGCTTTCACTTCTACTGAGTTCTTACTCTGATTTAAGGCTTGCAAAGTCATTGTGGATTGGCTGTCAGGAAAGTAAAAAACATGTTAAACATCATCTTTATATTTAATTTCTTTTCTTTTTTTTTTTTTTTTTGAGGGTGTACAGTGTCTCCATGCAGATGGAAGTGAAAGGGACAGACTGACTTTCTGGCTTCACCCCTTTCTTAACACCCGGGACAGGAACATACCCTTGGCATTTACACAGCAAAGGGAATCAGCAAAGAGCTCTGTGTCTTTTACATGATAATACAAAAAGATATCCTGATTTGAGCTCAGTCTTCCCAGAAAACTAGAGTAAGGAGTGGAGAAAAGTATCAATTTTTTTAAAAGGAGATACTCTCTCTTTTATTAAAGATAAATGTAAGTTGAAATACTTCATATTTGCCACAGTTATTTGTCATAACTGTGCAGGAAATCAAGTCCTGTGCTTCAGTTGATGTGGTAACTTGTTAACCTTCTGTAATACAGCAGCACATGCGGGTCAAAGGGAAGGTAGCAAGCAGCACTACGAACATGTGGAGGTCACAGAAACTTGAGCTGAGTTGAAGTTTGGTGCTATTGAGATTAATGATAAAAATCCTAGTGACCTTTCTGCAGGCAAGATTTCCTTCTGGGTGTTCAAAATCAATACCCATGAGCCAACTTAATGTTCATGTTTACGTTCACACTTTTATAGTGTTTATCATTTGAAATGAGGGAACTGACTGGGTGTGTTGGCATGCTGGCTTCCTCCTGATGCTAGGCCAGTGCCCAGGTCCTGCTTTTAAGTGCATCACCTACAAACTGCAAGATCTTTCTTTACATTACTCAGTGTCTCTAAATTGTACTGACATTCACCAAGCCCCACAAAGTATCTCAGATATCATTAGGGCTTTGGATTTTCCCTTTAGAAGGTGAGAAACAGAAGAGTCCTGAGCCAGAGAGAAAATAAGTTATGTGAGAGACTAGAATAGAAATCAGGTCTGGGAAGTCTTGCTGTCTCCCTTTTCTCAGCCTCACTACATTTTCACATACTGAGAAAAATGCCCCTTGAAGCTGTGAAATTTGTTTCATTTTCACTATATTCATCAGCTGGCAATATAAACAAAAAAGCCTGTACAGAGAAGGATATTAGACTATTAGGGAGAAGCTCAGAGAGGAAATTTTGTCAGGGAATATGTGTAGAGATGATGATGATTATTATTATTTGCAGCAGATTCTTGAAATTCCCAGACATTATATTTTCTTCCTTTTACCAGATACTCTGCAGCTCATGACCCAGATGCAGCATTGCAGACCCCAAGGGTAAACAAGGAAAACTGTTTCTGAACCAGTTAATTTTGTAACTATTTGGAAAATACGTAATAACTACCCAAGCAAATCAGTGCTTCCTATCTACTGCTTGCTGAATGAAATACAAGCGCAGACTTAAGCCCCAACGAGATGTAGTGGTTTTCCAACTGATTCAGCTATGTATTTTCTCAGAACTGCTTTGATGGGCCTTTTTTGGGGAAGATTATTTTCTCAAAACCAGTCCTAAGAAGGGTGATATTTTCTGGCATTTTCAAACCAGTCTTGGAACTCTGGAAAAAATATATGTGCATTTGTTAAATTCTCACTGGTCTTTACAAAAAAAACAATCGTTATATTCTGTTAAGTGATGTGTTACTAAAGTGAAATCTACACTTTTTATTTACAACTATTGTTTTTCTTGTACAAAATCATTCCAATGCATCCTCTTTAGTATTTTGTTATCTTCTTGGAATAAATCATTAGATTTGAATGAATAACATGCAAAATGCCCAAACAGACAGTCTGTGAACCCCATAAAGCAGAGAACAGTGAGGATGGCATTTACAGATAGCAGAAGAATGTAGGGAATTGAAAACCTGATTTTCCCACAGACGCTCAGGCTCTTCAATCCTCCTTGACTTCAGGTAGGGTCATGAGTGTTCAGTATTTCTGAAACCTATCTTCACACATGCATAGGCCAGGAATTGCAGTACTAGCTCAGCTCAGAACAGGTCTCAGGAGGTCTGACTCATGGTCTTTTGCTCTAATTGTTAGACGTTGCAGAGTTTGCAGGGAAATCACTATTGTTATTCAGGAAGGCTGTATTTAATGGTGAATATAGATCCACACATTCAACTGGTGTAAACTGCAGTAATTCCATTGACTTTCACCAGCTGAGAATATTGTCTTTACATTTTAGTAACTATTCACATAAACTTCTGAATATTTCAACAGAAACTAGGCTTGCTATATTTGTTTCTGATTCCCTCCCTCATCATTGCTAACTGTCCAGCCACAGTGACCATGCATAAATAGACAAAGCATCATGCTTTCTAATTAATAGCTGCCTTCTGACATTGATTCACAGGTATGACCACAATCCTATCTTGATATCACACCTAATAATTATCACTGAGGAGTGATGAGTGTATGGGCAAGGGTGATTAAAAAGAGTATTGTTTGGGGTTTTTTTTAAATGCACTATATATATATACATGGATTCACTGTATAGAATTAATTGGCCATACGGACAACACTCTGGCTTACAGGACCACACATGTGTTCCTAGTAGTAGATCTTTAAGTATATGAATAGCTGTTTGCTGTCACTGATGCACCAGTTACAGAAATGAGGACAGATGCACTGAAGGGCTTTTGGTATGTGGAAGTGTGGAAGCCAACAAATTACAACCTCTTGCTTATATTTCCCATTGCAGTGAAAAAATACACACAGTTCTTAAGAGTTTATAATAAAATGTGGTTGCTTCTCCTTTTTCTTTGACGCTTTCTGGTGTGTTTCCTATTTCAAAGTTAAAATCCGACCACATATTTTCTCTAGGACTATAACTAGGTTATTTTGTGCACCGTGAAAGCAAATGTTTGCTAATGGCATAATGCAGATCACTGTTGCATACAATACTTTGGTTTTGCTCATGTTATTCTGTGAAACTTGGAATAAAAGACAAATTTTTAACAGCTCTCTGCAGCAAAAAGAAGCATAAACTGCTCTGCAAGCAAATTCTGATTAACAAATTACTGCCACTTCTTCCTTTTCTCTCACATGTACGTCTTCAGCGCAGCCTGCCTGGAGAGCAGATAAAGCAGCTGCAGAAATAAATGTCACACTTGCTCCAAAAAGGCCAGATGCTAAAGAGAGACCACTTTAATCCTAGGTTAAAATACGGCCCAACTAAGAGGAAACCAACATAATTTCCATGGAGTATAGTTTACTGCTGATGACTTTGCTTTTTCATGTCAGCAGCAGTGTGCAAGTAGAGCCTTCCTTTTAATTTTTTTCTCTGTTTTACAACAAAAAGGCAAGATGTACTCTACTGGCAGTTGATCTGAGAACTGAACTTACAGATTGTTGTAGTTGCAGCAAAGTCAAAACTGGGGTACAAAGATCTGCTTCTGTATTGAAAATTAAAGAACTGGCTTGGAAAAAAAAATAAACAGGCTGACTTCTCTGTCATAACTCAAACCAAATCCAAATTCCGATGTTGAGAAAAGCTAAAGTATTTAAGTTTTAAATCTTGCTACACATAACCAAAAATAAATTCCTGCCAAGTTTTTTTTTTTTGACTCACAAAAAGCATTTGTTTGTGTGTTAAGACTAGGCCTTCTTTTAACTTTTACTGGTTGTTTTTCTTCATGTTTGTGATTCCTGATGAAGGAATGCAAGTTTTTTAAATCTATCTGGAAAGGCAATACATTAAAAAGCTAGTTTAAGTGAAATTTCATAACCTCCCTGTTTTCTTCAAACCTTTTACTGAATTTTCACAAAGTTTGGGTAATCAGCCTCACATTTTCCAGCAATAATCAGAACCAAGCATCCGTGACTTCTTGCAGTTTAGGCTGCGGTAACTTCTGAATCAAAGAAAAGGATCTAAGGGTCTGGATAAGACGTGGGTAAGGCTTCAGCTACCACTAGTAAGAACAGCCTCACATAGGCTTTGTATCATGTCTGTCAGCCCTGTGGAGATGTTTCAGCATGCAGTGTCCAAGATGGCATGAGAGGCCTGTGTCTGTGCACCAGAACTGTTCTCAAGGTGTCTAGACATCGACTGCCACTACTACTTCCTCCAGGGAAAACATTGTGATGTTTCATTTTTTCCTTCCTGCCTTTAATGTTCTCCACAGTTGTTCAATCAATATGTCCTGATGCTTTTATGACACTTGTTCTTGACCTACAGAATTTTCATTTCAATCCTAGCCTCAAATACTTTCCTGTAAGAGGTCTCTCTGGATTTATTGTTTCACTTGTACAAGCCTTTAGTGGTCATTTCTACACCTTGATCCCTCAAGACAAGACCTTGCTTCTAGTTGTAATTAGTTTTTGGTTTGATTCATCTTAGATATTAAAATATAAAAAAAAGTTTCATGTTCAATTCTTCAGCACCGAGCAGAATGTTCAAGCTCAATACATTTCTTCTTTTCTATTTGCTTTTTGCACAAAATGTTCAGCATATCTACCTAACAAGCAGTCTTCAATTCCTTATAAAACTCCTGAAAACTTTCACATTAATCAGGGCATGGAGAAAGCTGTGGTCTGAGGGCAAGATTAGCATCTGGGCTTTCCTAAATTTAACCCCAGTGGTGACATTGACTCCTTCTGTGACCTTGGAAAAGTCATTTGGATCAATGTGCCATTTGATGCATAAGCGTGTAGGTTATAAGAGACAAGCCCACATGTATCTGTCAAGGGCAAGTGGTGCAGAGAAAACAAGCCATAACTTACTGTGACAAGATACAGATTTTTGTTGAAAGGAAAAGCAAAAGATACCTTTTAGTCTGGTAGGAATTTCAGGGAAGCAGTCTAGACTGCAGGTAAGTTTGAAACTTCATGAACATCTATACTTGCAGAGTAATTGCCAAGTAGGTTTCTGCAGAAATCTATCCTTACCTTTATTACACATGAATAGCGTGATGGCATAAAGCATATGAATTAGAGAAGGGCAGCAAATTAGGGAGAGCTGTGAGCACATCAGAGGACAGGGCAAAATTCAGAATGTTTTGGGCTAATTAGAGAAAAAAATTATGCAACTCATTAGGGACAAATACAATTATCTGCACTTAGGAGGAATTGTCTGCCAAAATGCAGAGCAGAGGGAATGAGTGGCTGGAAAGTAGCATTTCATTAACCTGGAATATGAAGAGTAACACAGCCTTAACATCAGTTAGCAATGGTGCAAAAAGGTCAAGTGCCATAAGAAAATATGTGAAAAAGACTAACTGCTACAAGCCACCTGAGATGTTCCTTCACTTTTTGCAAGGCATCATTTGGATCACTGTATTCAGTTTCAGGCACAGAATATGGAAAAAAAAAAGGATGTATGGGAATGATCAGAGTCTAAATAGCATTGCTATTTTAATTGACTGAAGTGACATAGTGACTGGATAAATATCTTAAAGAATTTAAGCTTCATCTCCTGGTGGCTAACTCAGATATTTTCAACAAATAGCAGATCTTTGGAGGAGGACTGGGAAGTCTCCTCTGAATCTGCCCACACTGCATAATAGGCCCTTTGGACTTCACTGAAGTAGATAATTGATAAAGTTGGGGAAAAGGGAAAATTTCACTTAAGGAAAATTCGTGATCATTTTTCAGGAGCTACACAATTACCCCCTTTCCCCAAATGAGGAAGGGGAAGTAATAATTTCAACATTTTATTTAGGTATGTATACTGCTTTTCACATCTAGAGTCAATTGATTTCAAGTGTGATTCTAGTCTCTGGCACCACACAGGCTCTGAGTTTATTGTCTCTCTTTAGTTCTAAGAGCAAATTAAAAAAAAAAAAAAAAGAAATCTAGCTGTCCCTCACACAAATTCATCTTCAGTCAAGATTGGTAATTTTATTTCTTTCTGACATATTATTGCTGTTATCACTACAACTGTCATTCTTCATCATGCCTCTTATTTACTCCTTAATTGCCTTGAAAGATAGTCAGTGTTTTGCAAGAAGTCATTTTCTTTAGTCATATTTCACCATGTACAGCTATCTTGACCTCTAGGTTATGCATAGCAAATGAAGTTCATATGTAACCTTAGGTAAACCTTATGCTAATGTCATAAGAACCATGAAGTACTAGCAGATATCTAGCAGAAATGCAAGAGGCCCCTTCTGTGACCAAAGTAAATAGGCAAAATGGCTTTAGGAAGAAAATGTAGAGAAATTTTGGAGGATGGTAACATTAGTGCCTTTATCGCATTTAATGTTAGCATGAGGCTTATACTTCCATTGAAGACCAAACTCCCTAAGAGTTGCAAGGTTCTTGTGTGACTTGTGTACAAAGAACAATAGCTGAATAAGGCAGAAAAAGGCTGACCTCAGGCATGAGCCTCTCATGTCATTCCCCCTGGCACTACACTGGTAAGAGTCCTGAGGTGGAACACAAATAAACACTGGGTCTTGCCACGTGCAGAATACTTTCTGTCTGTCACTGACCAACTCTGTTTTGTGACATTGCAAAGCTAAACAGTAATGCAAAAGGGCAGAAATTTTTGCAGCAATATACAAGGCAAATTTTAAGGATATTTGGACGTTTACTTTTCACGTGTTACTTAATTACCTCTGAAAAACTGCTTCAAATCCCTATTGTGATTTTTCTGAGCAAAATCCGGTCAAACTGCGAAACTTTTAAATTTCTTATGGATCCCCTGAACCATGCATTTAAGAAGCTTATTCTAGAACTGATTCCAAGTAGTATATAACAAAATATCTTGATTGTCTGAGATGGTATTCAGGGATATAAGACAAATAAATATTCAGCTCTCCTGGTCAAATCAGAACCCCTTTCTTTCTCATTACTGGGATTATAAATTGCCTCTTTTATGCTGTAAATTCAAGTAATTGCTGAATAAATATAACCGAATTATTAGCAGATCTCATAGGAAGTGGATTTTCTAGATGAAAGATGAAGCAAAAGGTTGTGTTGGATATTGAGGACCATCCTCAATTTAGGTGCCAGACAGTGGCTATGAAGCATTTCTGAGGGGTCACTACCAATAATTTGAGAACAAATGTTCTAATGTGAAATTCTCTTTGAACTGAAAATTTGCAAAGAGCAAGAACTTCTGTTTGTGCTAACATAGTGGAAATGAAACTGGGATAGCACTAGGTCAGTATGCCTTGTGGATTCTAGTGTTACAGTTGCTCAGTTACTTTTACTTGTGGCTGATACCATACTGGATTCAGGTGAAGGTGCCTCTGCCTGGTGCTGATAGTGCAGTGCAGTGCTGGGGGTGGCAGGGGTAGCTGCTGCACTGTAAGATGACAAGTTGTTCAGAGGACATATTAAATTAAGGATGTTTGGTTGTCCATGTGGAAATGAAAGATCCCATGGCAAGTTTTAAAAAGAGTGGAAGATAAACCGAGCAATGATTTGCTTTCAGAGCCATCGGACTATTCATGCATCAAATTCATTACTTTTTAAAGCACATGGGAATACTTGCACAGTGTATGAAATGCACTAATTCAAACATTTCTTCTATTTTTATTACCTGAACTGTGTAGATTACACAGTATCTCAGCTCAGTCACTTTGTTTAGCTTAACTTCTTTCTGAGCATACAGGAGTCCTGCTAGCACAGCCAATTCAAAGTCTCTCCGGAGCAAGGGGTGTTCAGGTTGAACCAACAGTTTTGCAGACATACTGGTCTCGTCTTTCTGTATCTGTGATTTGAGAGCAGTGATATCCTCCATAATCAGAATCGTACTCTCAAGACTGTCGTGTCCCACACACTCTCCTGCAGCTGAAGTGATGGCAGGTATTCTGGAGACATTATCAACAGTTTCAGCTGCAGGTGCTGAGTACAAGGCAGGCAGCTACTGTTCAGTATAATTTTCTATTGATTTTACTTCAGGGCACCTACTCAAGAGAGGTTAAAGTCTCATAACTGAAGTAAGATGTTCTTGACCCTCACTGACATATTCTGGGGCAGGAAAGCTCATCACTCTTCATGATTTCTGTCCACCACTTTTGCATCCCTTTCTTTTTTCTTTCTTTTTATTTTACTGTTATCAGTGTACTATTTCCAGACTACCAACATATTTCGTTTTCACAATCTAAACATTTGTACTGGATGTATACGGTATACACTACGGCTACAGGAAAGAGCAACTCACAAACTGATAAACAAAACCTGTGGTTGTAGTGGATATGAGGGTAGAAAGGGGTTGCAGCTTGGAAATGGAGGCAGATTGTACGCTGTGGAACCCTTGAAGGCTCTAGTAAGATGAAATAGCACTTGAGGGCTAGAGACAAAATGTGGCAGCAGACTTACACTCTGGTGCGTGCATCAGTGCATAAAGGCAGGACATTAACTGTCTCAGGACACAGGCTGAAAGACAGGCTCTTTTTGGGGAAGCAAATGACAGAGCAGATTGTGAAGGATCCTCATCTCTCATCCTCATTAAGTCTACAGTGGTTGATTTTGTGGGTTGCTTTTAATTGGGAATCTACTGTGTATTTGGAATATAAATTACTTTATTCTCTGTCTCCTAAATTACGGAGATAGCTCTTGAGCAAATTTGGGACAAGTTTTAGTTTTACCATGCACTCCTTGAATTTTAACCTAAAGAATATGTAGCCTCTCTAAGTTACACCACATTAAATCATTTGAGAGTTTCATAATAGAAGAGCATGGGATTTGAATGAAAATAAAAGTTAATTAAATCAAGAAAAAATATTAAAATTAGAACTTAGTTAATAATACCATCAGGATCAGGGAAGTAGGTTACTCACTATGTGAAGATAAAACTCTTTAGAAGATATAAAAATTAATTCATAAGATATGGGAAAAGAGTCTCCTTCTTAGACAGGATGGAGAGATATCTGCTCTACTCGTCTCTAGGTCAGATCTTTTGGAACATAAATCAGAAAATCTTCTTTGGCTCTAGCTGAGCTATAATTGTTTACTACAACTGACAATCTGTTCCTAATATTTTTTGAAGTGAGCTAAGTATAACTTATGAAACAAAATTAAATGATAGGTTGTATCTATGTACAGTTTTATGAGTTTGGCATTTTGTCAGTTTCTTGTCTGAAAGATGCTGGAATGGCTGAAGGGATGTGGCAGAAGTGACCTGTATTGTTGTAAGCTGACTTTAGGGGACTCTACCCCTTAAATATCTTCTGGCCCCAAAGAAGTTTGACAAAGCTTGGATTCTACTGTACTCTGTATGAGAAGAATGTCTGCAGAATAACTGTAGGGAGGCAGTTGCTGTTATACTCATTAAAATTACTCATGTCGTAGCATAGTCACAGAAATAATAAGATTTCTTGATGTGTGTTTATTTCCCACTGGTACGGTATGTTGTATTATGATAGCTTTGCAGTCACAGTGTGCTTGTTCTGGTTCAAGAAGCACATTCATTATAAACCCTTCTTTCAAATGCTTATATATTTCTGGAAAAGACTAATCCTTTGGCCTGACATTTCCTTTGTTCCTGTTAAACAAAAGGTGCTGACTGTTTTCACACTTCTGTATTTGTTAAAACTCATTGGTTGCTTTGGGGTTAACAAGCAAATAAAAAGCATCCAGTTTGCCGTCACATATTCACACAGTATTTTTACCCATAGATAACCAAACAAAGCTTGTAATGATCAGAAAACTCTCCTCCTAAATGTCATATTAACTGGATCCAGGATTCTCCCAGTTTCAGTCTTTCTATCAAGCTGTGTGATGTTTCCGTTTTTATAGAGGACAAATTTTGTTAATTTATATGAAATGAGCATTTAGCTTATAATCCCTATTAGATGTTTTTCCTGAACAGCTGAAGCAATATTTTGGAGACTTGAGTATGGCTTTCAAGGCTTGGCTCTGTGGGCTATTATTCATCTGTCTTCACTTATCACAGTGCTAAACTCCTGATGTCCAGTATATGCTTTGTGTGTCTGCCACTGCTAACACGTCTGGAGCACTGCTCTCTGAATCTCAACAGCAGTTGTTTAAGAGGTGTCATTTAGTCTCTCCTAATATTAGCCGCTCTTGACCTTCTGCACACAGCCATCCTTCCTGTGAAGCCCTGCTAAGATGTTTAGGTGAAAGCATGATTATCATAGCATTCATTCCAATCAACTTTTTCATGCTTCAGGGCTCTCTATTCCTCAGCACACCACAACCTACACTGTACATCAATGCCTGCCTCAGACCCGAGATGGGCATTCAGCAGAGAAAAGTAAGGAAGAAAAGCCTGGCAGATCTATTTGGGCCATCATATCAATTCAAGCCTAGTCTGCCAATTTCCCCATGCTTATGCTATGAACTGAATGATATTTATTAAAGCTGGTGGAATTAAACAGATTGAAGACCAGCAGAGAGACCAGGACAAATAAAATATGTACCCTATTTTCTGTGTTTTCCCCCTGGAAGAACAGGGATGGATACAGTTCACATTGCCCTGTTACTCAGATTTTGAACAGCAAAATTAAAATCCCTTGTACATTGCTCATGAGATCCTAGTGAAAAGATTTATATTCAAATACATACAGCCATGCATGTCTAAAGACATTAGACATTTATCTTTTAAGATGGGTTTCTGAATGGCACTTCTATCTAAATGTGCTAGCTGTTTTGTTTCTTGAAATGTGCTGAATACTAAGTATTCATAAATTTAGGGGTACTTCTACAGCTGGAATGAACTGTCACAGCTTTTCTGAAGTAAAAAGGGACTATGATAATTTACAACAACTATTCTATAAATGTCAGTAGTACCTTTCAAAACTGTGTTCCCTGGCCCAGATTTACAGTTACCTCAAGAACAATTATTCTGTACTGTGTTTTTAGATTCTCATTGTCTCATCTTTTCTGGTACTGAATCCCAGTGGTCAGTCCACTGTAAAATCCCCAGTATGTAACATGATGGCAGACACATCCCACAGCATACTTCATGAGTAGCAAAATAAGGGGATATTACACAATCATTTAGAAAAAAAGGAAAGGAAAGGAAAGGAAAGGAAAGGAAAGGAAAGGAAAGGAAAGGAAAGGAAAGGAAAGGAAAGGA
>JANHFX010007738.1:0-29719 GCA_027560015.1 Chloroceryle amazona | reverse complement strand
CGTGCGGAGAGCGGCCGTGCTCGGCTGCGCCAAGATGGTGAAGCTGCAGGGGGACTGCGAAGTGGGTAAGCGGGGCGTGGGGCTGGGTAAGGGGCGCTGGGGAGAGGGGGGGGCACACGGCTGCTGGGAGCGTCCTCAGGACCGCGGTCTGTCTGGGTTTGCGGCGCTGCCCTCGGGCTGTGGCTGCAGGACGGGGAGAGGGAGAAGAAGGCGAGCGGGCTCTTGCTGGCTATCGAATTGCTAACGAAGCGCCAGCGCTGTGAGGTCAGAGTGTCCCCTTCCCACCCGTCTTTACAGGGCCTCCCGCAATGCCCGGCCATTCCCGCAGGCTCCGCTCGGCCAGGGTCCCTCTCGCACCCACGGACCTGCAGGGAGGAGTTGTGCCAAGGGCAGATGTTGCCGTAGAGCTGAAGATCTTGTTGACTGCTGCTCCCGGTTCAAGCCACATCTTTTGTTCATAATACGTGTTTATAGGCAGCGATTACATCGTAGTGTGTCAACAGAGTCGGACAGAAGGGCCTCTGCTTCTTTGCAGACGGTGCGTTGGTGAACGAGCTGTACAGTTTGCTTCGTGACCAGGATCCTATTGTAGTCGTAAATTGTCTGAGGGCCTTAGAAGAGATCTTGAAGAAGGAGGGAGGAGTTGTCATCAACAAACCCATTGCCCACCATCTCCTCAACAGGTTTGTTTTCTTTGATATTAAGATGGGGCTGGAAGCTTCATTCTTATTCTTGAGTGTTGGGCACTGGTGGAGTGGGTAGTGCTGGGCTTCTGCCAGAACCCAAAGGCAGGAGTTGAGCACCCAGTGTTGGAGGTGTCCACCCGGGGAGAAACTGAGTTGCTTTCATGCTGAGATTTTAAGAGAAGTCTGAGATGCCCGGTTCTTCTAGGGAGCCTGTGCTTCAGCTGGTGCATTTGTTTTGGAGTTGTAGGTTAACGTGATGAGTTAGGGGTTTTATGGTGACAGCACACATGATATATTTGTGGAACAGGTATTTTCTAATATATTTCTCCTAATCCATTGAAAGATCTATAATTTATCCATTGCTTGAAGAAGTTTCTGCAGGATCTGCCAAAAGAGGGGCATTGCTCTGCCCTGGGTTCTTGTCAGTGTTGCTGTCTGGCTTAGAGCGACAGCAAGAGTGCACGTGGCTGATGCTGAGTTAAGCCCGTGCACATCAACTGGTCAGTTCTCCCACGATAAAATTGTGGTGTCTAGTTCTGCAGCACAGCGTTTGGTTTGGAGTAGAGGCCGTAAGAAACTCAGAGGCTAAGGCATCTGCTCTGGCCAGCGCAGCTCTTTGTGCGGTTCTTGACTCCTGCAGACGGCGTTTGTTCTCTCGGCAGGATGGCTGATCTGGATCAGTGGGGACAGAGTGAGGTGCTTACGTTCCTGCTGCGTTACAAACCCCGTAGTGAGGAGGAGCTCTTCGACATACTCAATTTGCTGGATGGCTATCTCAAAAGCAGCAGCCCCAGCGTCGTGATGGCAGCCACCAAGCTTTTCCTGGTGCTGGCCAGGGACTACCCCCACGTGCAAGCAGATGTTTTGGTGAGGGTGAAGGGACCACTGCTGTCTGCCTGCACCTCGGAGAGCAGGGAGCTCTGCTTCACCGCGCTGTGCCACGTGCGTCAGATCCTTGGTAGCCTTCCTGGCCATTTTAGCAGCCACTACAAAAAGTTCTTCTGTTCATATTCAGAGCCCCACTACATCAAATGTCAGAAGATGGAGGTGTTGTGTGAGCTGGTGAATGATGAAAATGTACAGCAGGTGCTGGAGGAGCTGAAGGGCTATTGCACCGATGTGTCAGTAGAGCTTGCCCAAGGGGCCATCTTCGCCATAGGTAAGAGCTGGGTCTTGCCTGGGAAGCAGCTGCAGCCCTAGACCTTTGAGGTGGGCCCTTCTCAGCTGGAGGTATCTGGGCAAAAGCCAAATAACTGACCTGTGCCGAAGCGGTACAGCCGTCTGCAGGGCAGCCTCCCCCGGGGAGCTGAGTGTGACTGTGCTTCCCAGCCAGGATGGGGCTGATTCTTTCACAAGTCCCGGCATTGAACTCTTTTCAGGTTCCACAGTGTCCTGGAATCTCGTTCAGATGTCTGTGCTCTGATAAGAGGCTTTAAATTAACTGTCATTTCATCTTACTAATGAGCCTTACAGTGTCGAATGAAACTGTGCAGTGGGTGAAGGAGCTGCTCCAATACCTGCTTGTTCTTAAGAGTTGTGATGGGGGCAAAGTGAAGGTGATTTGGGGCACGGAAGTGAGTTTCTGTGGTGTTCCTAAGGAGAAAGCCAGGGATGCTAAAATGCCTTTCTTATGTGTTAAGATAAGCTCAGAGTTCTTCTGAGGCATGACTTTAGAAAAAGGAGGGTGTCCCTTGTGTGGAGAACAAGCTGGTTTGGCTACATTTTCAGAAACTGTAGTCAGAAAGGAACAAGATAAAAGACTTTCTTTAAAGTGAGGTAGTGACGAGTAGTTGGGCTCGTGGTTCCTACTTCACTTGATGAAAGGTTGACTTTTCTGTCCTTCGACATCTCTGCAGGCAATATTGCTCGGACATACACGGAGCAGTGCGTGGGGATTCTGACCGAGCTCCTGGGGCTTCAACAGGAACACATCACTTCAGGTAATCGTCTGCAGGTTGTTTGCCTGGCTTAGGCCCTCAGGAAGTGCCTTGCTGAGGCTTGTGGTCCCAAACTCAAGACACTCAAAGGCACTTAGCTTGTCATTGAATTGGCATCTTCAGGTGGAAGTCTTCCTGGTGGAGCTGGGGGGTTTTCTTTCCTTAGGAACTGCTCTTTGTGGTGAAGGGGGAGGTGGTCACCGCTGTGTTCACAGGGTGAGGTGGAGGCTCCTTTCTGGCTGCCACCTGCTGACTTAGGGAGAGATGGACTCAGCAGAGACATCTTAGTGACTGTTTGAGGGCCAAGATGATGAACAGATCTTTTAAATTTGTATCATTTCTGTTCTTCATGTCATAGTCTGATTCAGTTGTACCCAGGCTTCTCTTTTTCCTCTGCAGCCCTCAGGTCTAACTTCATATCATTGGTTTTTGTGCCCTCTGTGCTAAATGGCCCTGTGAAAATCACACCCTTGCACTCAGCTGTTGGATTAGACCTCGGAAGCTGTTGGTGTTTGTGGAAGCAGGCAGCAGAACCTTTAAAAGGTTGACCTAAAGTTCATGAGACTTGTTTTGAGTTAGCGTTACTTCTAATTTGTCATTCTAACCTTGTGTGTCTGAAGCATCGTGAGTCAGTGTCCTTTTAAAGGCTGGGGAATGTCCAGAAGACAGATTACTTTCCAGCAGCCAGAGGAACAATCTGAAGTTTCAGTGCTTTATTTTAGTCTTGGTGCAACTTTGCTCTGACAAATGCAGTGTCATGGGACTTGGAAGAAAAGCATCTCAAATCATAGTCACAAGCAAGGCACTGACTTCCCTAGCTTAGATTTACAGGGTCTCTTGATGGTTGTTGGGTTTTTTTCCTGGTGGTTTTCTGTCTCCCAGGGAATGCTGAGCGGTCTGTTTCGTTGCAGCTGTGGTACAGGTGTTTCGGGACCTGGTTTGGCTGTGTCCCCAGTGCACGGATGCTGTGTGTCGAGCACTGCCTGGCTGTGAGGACACCATCCAGGACAGCGAGGTAAGGTGGCTTTGCACCAGGGGTTGGCACTGTTGAGGATGGGTGGCCAGTGACTTGGGCTTTGGGTTGTGATGGGCGGGCAAGGATCAGGAATCTTCAGAAGACTCGTTCTCTCGTATCAGTTTGTTTCACGCCGACGTGGTAACCAGCTCCTGTTTGCTGTTGTTCTGGTGGTTCCTTCAGGGCAAGCAAGCATTGATCTGGCTCCTTGGCACACACGGTGAGAAAGTACCAAATGCCCCCTATGTTTTAGAGGACTTTGTGGAGAGCATGAAATCAGAGATGTTCCCGGCAGTGAAGATGGAGCTTCTGACAGCACTGGTGCGACTCTTCCTCTCTCGTCCTGCCGAGTGTCAGGACATGCTGGGCAGGCTGCTCTGTTACTGCATAGGTGGGTTCCACTCGTTCTCCTTCACTGAAGCTGTGGTACAGGCTTTTGGGGATGTGATTTGGCCGTGTCCCTGGTGCATGGGTGCTGCGTGTCCTCAGCCAAGCTGCGAGGAGACCGTTGAGGACGGCAGGGTGAGACGGCGCTGTGCCTTGGGCTGCTACGTGGCTCCTGGCTGGCGAGTCTAACCGGCTTACACCATATCCTGGGAATCTGTTTCTAGCACTTAAGGCTTAGTACTTGAGGGAAATCTGGATGATAGAATTATTCATAAATTATGTCCCTCTAATTGCCAGAGGAGGAGATGGATATGGCGGTACGAGACCGTGGGTTGTTCTACTATCGCCTGTTGCAGTCTGGTGTGGAAGAAGTGAAACGAGTCCTGTGTAGCCCCAAATCTGACCCCTCTCTGGGGCTCCTGGAAGACCAAACGGAGCGACCTGTCAATGCATGGGCTACAGAGTTTAATACTCTTGCACCAGTTTATGGCAGAGAACGCTGGGCACTCATCACTGCTCACCAGCCAGCAGAGCCCTCTTACACTGGTTCTCCTTGTACTGACTCCAGGAGCAGAGACACAGGTAAGCCACCTTGCCTTCACCTTGTGCAGTGCATGGCCCATCCCCTCACTAGCACAGGGGGTGCTGCTGGAGGCGCGGTGATTCCAGCCTTCTTCATCTCATGGCTCCATAAGATGTTGTTTGTGAAATTGGGAGCTGCACCTCACACGTTTGCGGTTCCATTTCAGAGTCGCTGATTTCTGAAGGGAATAAAGACATCCTCAAGGTTCATCCAGATACGGGCAGCCTGACCTTAATTCCTGATGTTTACCTGACTGCGGAACAGTTTGAGAAGACCTGGCTGAGCTTGGACATGAGCTGCCAACTCTCTCTGCCCTGGTGCGGGACTGTTCATCCGGATACCATCCAGACAGCTCTTCACGTCGTCCACATCCAGACTATTGCTATGAGCAAAGCTGGTGTCCAGCCGTGGAAAGCTTATCTCAGTGCTCAGGATGACACGGGTTGCCTCTTCCTAGCAGAGCTCTTGCTCGAGGCGGGGGGTTCGGAGATGCAGGTTTCGCTGAAGCAGAGCGAGGCGAAGCCAGAGGTGCTGCAGACCTTCATTTCGGCCTTAAGGACGGTCATGGGGACAGTTGCTGGGCTGGGGTCCTGACTGGTCCCTGCTCCCAGTAGGATGCTTGCTCAGGGCCCAGGAAAAGTTTATTTCTCCAGCTCCGTTTGCCATACCCGATGCTGGGGTTGTACTTTCAAACGGCAGGAGGGTAGCAGCCCTTGCGTGGCCCTGGCAAGCACGTGTGGCATGGGGGTAGCTGCAGCTGGTGAGTGGGGCAGGGTGATTGGTCTGCCCTGCCTCTACCTGGGGAAGGGACAAGGTAACATTCAGGAGCCTCCTGCTTCTGGCGTGAGTCTCGGGAGTGGTGGCATCTACGGTGATTTGTCACGGGAGATTAATGTGACTGGTGGAACCAGAAATGAGCAGAATTCAGGGATGGGGTTTGGACAGGTGTTTGTTGTTTTTTTTTTTTTGTGAGACCTGTAAGTAATTCAAAACCAGTTCAGGGACTCCAGGGGACTCTGCCACTTACCTCACATTAGGAGGATCAGTGAAGTGTTTAATTCTTGGCTTCCTTTACGCATGATGTAGTTTATGTGCAACAGATTTTGGTTGTGGCTTCACTTACAGGTGAGAGGAGCTCTGCTGTGTCAGTGGTGGGTGGACAGGGTGCATCGTGCTCACTAGGACAGGCACGTTTCTTTTTCAAGAGAAAGCAGCATATTCTCTGGTGGAAATGTGTTCCCAGAAGCACAAATTGCCCTCTCTGGAGTTCTCCCCTGAGGGTGCCTGTAAGAAAACACAGGAGTGTTCAGGTTGTGTATGATGTGTTTGCTTGAGTTTGTGTGGTGTGAGTTTGTAGCCTGCATCACTTCAGCCCTCTCAGTGAGCTCTCCATCCTGGGTGCTCACACCGGAGTGGAAGAGCTGCTGTTTAATTATTAACCTGTATGGAATATGAATTTATTTTTTTCTGATATTGATTTTTACCGTTTGCTACTTGATAACCAGGATGGGTGTTCAAGGGTTTGGTTTCTGTGTGGTGCTTATTTCTATGCAGTATTGGCACCCTGTCCCCACAACACCCCACGTGAGATGGTGCTGTGCTATGAGACTGAATTCTTACAGTTTTTAGGGTTATATTCTTCCCAGCCTCGGGTCTTGCTCTGTGAAGAGCACGTCAACAGCGCTGCCTCCATCTGCTCTACAGGGAGCTGGGCTTTGTACAGTGTCCTGAAGAGATTCCGTGTCATAGCCACGCTGGATGCAGGGGCAAAGCCCTGAAGAAGGCTCCATGGCTTAAGGTTGAGGTACAGAGGTCACTGTAACTGGGCTTTATGGAGTGGCTTTGTTAACCCTATTCTGGAAGACTTGAAATTTGTAATTTCTTTCAGTGACTTTTGTACCTCTAAATTGCAGTATGCCTTCCGTGCGCTTCCCTGAAACACTGCTGCCTCTGTTAAATAAACAGCAGGCTTTAGATTTTATTTCTGATTTAACTAATAAAAATGTGAGTCATTCCTGGCTGGTTTTTGCAGTAGTTGTTCATTCAGCTCTGAAGTCTGCGGGGTGGAGTCATCCAATCACCACTGTGGGTCTGGACAGAAGTGCAGTTCCTGCCTCTGTCGGGGTTTTTCTCTCAGCTTCCTCCAAACAAAGCTTTAAGGAGCAGTCATGCAAGAATTGATTTCAGGCTTGTGTGCCAAATGACTGTAAGGGGTGGGCTACCTGTGGGTGAATTCAAAGGTAAACAAGAGCTTGGCTGTAGCAGGGCTCCTCTTAACAACTTCCAGTGTCTTTGTGCATGTGTTGTGTTCCTGTCCCCGTGCAGAGCTGCACTGGAGCACTGGGATTATGTGGTTTGCAGAAAAAACAACCAGTTGGCTGCTTGCTGGCAAGCTGGTCACTGCTGGGGGTAGACCAGGTCTTTGTCTCTGGGGCTTGGGGCTTCTCAGCCTTTTATCCAGAGCCCTTTCCTGATCAATGGACAGGTCGTCAGGCTTTGATAACTTGTAAATGTCTGTTTCAGTTGATTTGAACAGAAGTGACTTATTTTGAGACTAAACCCCACTCACAGTTTGAATGACTGCAGTTAGAGCAAATATTGGCATGTTGTAGGATCCTGGGGAGGAGTCTGGGGTCATGCTCTTCCGAGAAGGAAGAACCTGTGCAGCTCTGGGAAGAGGAAGGCAAAATCCAAGGGCAGAGCTCACCTGGAGCAGAGCAGCGGTGACGTCCCTGCCCGCTCTGCAGCGAGGAGCCACGCTGCGATGGCCACCTTCGAGAAGCAGACGGCGTTCGTGGTGGAAGCCTTGCTCTCTGACCTCCTCGGCAATGATGAGAGCAGCTGCAGGAGCCTGGAGACAGACTCAGGTGATGGGGCCTCTTGGGGGAGGAGGTTGGTTTGCTGCAGGCGACAGAGGGGCGTTTGCACTGAGTATGTAAAGGGTGGAGGTTGTAGCTCGGCGTTGCTGACTTATTTAACACAGGCATGTGATGGCTTCCAAGCTCTCTGTGTTTTGGGGGAGAAGTCAGAGTGAGATGAAGTGGTTTGAAGGCTGAGCAGCCCCCAGCAGCAGTCCCCTGGCAGGGCTGGGCATGGGGGCTGGGAAGGATGGGCAGCTGCTCTCCCCCTGGGGCTGCGGGTGCTCGGGCAGTGCCATCAGGGAAGGTGCTCCCAGGTCTGCAGGTCCCAATTTGCACCAAGCCCACTGTGTGGGACAAGTTTTAACTGTCATTAGTAAAAAGAAAACTCATACTACTTGTCAGATAAAGGCAGTTGCTTTAACACGTGAGACAGAACGTGGTCTTTGCTTCCCAAACTCCTGATATCATTTGGGCTACTTTGTTTTGCTGGGCAATGCTGAAGAAACCCAGAATTTCACCTGTATTCCTGTTGCTTTTCACATTATTTTCTTGGCAACAAACTCATTAAAACGTCCCAAGAGACTCTGGGATCTTGCTGACACCAGAGAGAAAGCGAAGTCCATTTCTCTAAAGCTTTATGGAAGTTTCTCATTTTGCCTAAAGACAAAGCCTCCATTGGCCTATTGCTTGTTTCCCTCTCTTGGATTCAAGGTTTGTGCCTCTGCCTCTGCTGCCCTGGGCACTGTGGAATTAATTACCCAGAGCTCCAGAGGTCACAGGCACCTGAAGGGACGAGCTGAGCTGGAATTGGCAGCTGAATGAGGGAAGGGTCAGATCAGGAAGCGATGCCTCCAGATAAAGTTGCCCGATGCTCTGTGTCGAAAGATCCTGCTTTCAGTTCCTTATGGCTTCGTCAAACGTGGATGTGATTCTGCTGAACCTTGTTTTGGTAATACTCAGTAAAAGAAAAAAGAAAAACCCCAAACACCACTCTGTTGCTTTTCCCCTCAGTGTGCTTTAAGGGAAAGATGCCTTAAGTCAGGCTCTCCCCACTGCCTGCGCACCCTTCTGCCTGAGAAGTTCTAATGGCTTTATGTACTTGAAGTTTGTGAAGTTGCCTTTTGCTCCTTTGTGAGAACCTTCCCAAATTTGGGTAATTAGGAGATTTTGAAGTGCTGCAGTTTGCTCTCGGAAGAGACCTCGAGTATAGCATCTAAAGCCTCCAAAGGCTGCATGTGATGACCTGCAGCCTCCGAGCGCAGGGAGAGTGCTGCCATCCAATCCACGCTGCTGTGGCTGCAGTCAGAAGAGAGAGGAGCTGTTATCCAGCTCCTCTGACCTTCCTTGCTTGCTTCTGGCAGCCTGGGAGGAAGGAGCTGCTGGCACTCGGAGGGGTAAAAGAGGGGTCTTAGGGATGCCCTTGGAGAAACAGGAGTGGGGATGAGTGGAGACTGTAGCACAAAGCAACTGAGGTGGGAGCAAAGAGACCCGGGCAAGATTGTGGTGCAGAGCTCCTTGGTCCCAGTAAATCAATCGTTATTTGAATGGCTGTGTGACATTTCTCAGGGACTTTGGCTGTGCCCTTCCTCATGTGTTCTGTCAGAGGTCTGCCCTGTGCTAACCCCCCAAGTGCTGGTGGCAGCAACTCCCGCAGGGCACATTGAAAGCAGCATTCTGGCCTCCGTAGGCAGCTGGAGGAGCTGGGCTGTGCTGCATCTTCCATCCACTCTGTTGAACCTCTCACCCCTCTCTCACTGCTCCAGAGTCTGTGGGGTCTGCAGCGGAGCTTCCCACCACATTTGACCCAGTTGTGATCGCCAGTCGCCTGCGGCAGATGGGGGACCAGTGCAACCTGGACTTTGAAAGGGTTTCCTCGGAGGCTCTTGCTGAAGTGCTCAAGGGAAAGGTAAAGTGCATCTCGTCCTGCCTGGCTTGGTCAGCTCTGTGACTGTTGGAGGACAGGAAAAACCTGGGGAGCAGCACAGCTGACGCTGCAGGGGTCAGGGGGTTAGAGGAGAAGGGGCACGACAGCCCCCAGCCCCTCCTCGTGCCTGGGTCATGGGTGGCGTGTGAGCCCCCAGCGCAGCAGCCGGACAAGGCAGAGTGGGAGCTGCCTGTTCTCCCTTCCAAAGAAGAGAGTCATGGGTAGAACAACAAATGCAGGACTTGAACTGAACGTTGGATTTTTGAGCCAAGACTTGCTTATCACACTGTCATTCAAAAGAAGCTCAAACTGCTCTCTCCACACTCGCAGGTGGAGAAGTTTGAGGCTGCCGTGGAATCTCTCGGCAGGGCATGGAGTTTCCAGAACCCCGAGCTGGTCTATGAGAGAGCTTTTCTTTGTGCTTCTGTGAAATTGGTAACTTATCTTGTTAAGAAAGTCCCAGTAATGAAGTGTTTCAACCAACTCACAAAAGTGATTAATGGAAATTCTCAAGTGAGAAAGTACATCGAGGACCACGGCGGATGGGTAAGGATCTGAGGTGGTGGTGATGCTAGCCTGGGCATTTTTGGCTCTTCCTTTGTGTCCCTCACCTCTCCCACCTGCCTGCTCTCCTTGCCACGGGTGCCCAGCGTGTCCCCCCAGACACGTGCACCAGCTAACCCTGGTACAGCTGCAGGAGCCTTGCTGGAGTCAGCATCGAACTTCCCACCTGCTTCTCTGTCTCAGGCTTTAATTCCTTATCTCAGTATCTTGGGAGCTCAGGTTGCTCCCTCAGATGAGAATCGAAATACCAAAGGATGGGCCGTATAAAAAGCACCATCCTGCTCCTGCAGCTTTACAGACCCCCCTTGATGCTTTCTACCAGGGGAAGGGACAAAACTGGTCCAGGAAAGGGTCACAGCAGGAGGAGGGAGGGTCGCTCATCCCTCCATCCTGCATCCTTCTCTCCCTGCCAGTTCCTTTAAACCCACCTTGAATTCTTTTCCTAAAACACAACGTGAGGTTTTTTGTTTGTTTGTTTGTTTTCAGGAGAACTTGGACAGTTGAGTGAACGGGCTGTACTGCCATCCTGAAAGTGAAGCTGGGCTTTTCAGGGATCTAACGGGGAGAAATGCTGTTGCAGCATTCCTTGCTATGGGCACTGTAGGCAGGATGCTGCACATAAGAAATTTATGAGAATGATCCTGTGGCATTACAATCAAAAGTGAATAAAAGTTTGGTTTCATTAAATTGTTTTCCTTCTTGTACTTCTCTTAAATTTAGCCATAAAAAGTGGGCTCTGCCCTATTCGGGGTTTCTAGGTTAGTGCTTAGTGCCTCAGCAGACTCATTAAGTGAATATTTGTTTAAAGCACGTTTCCATCAGTTATTTTAAAGATCCCTCTGTTCATTCCATGCGAGTCAAGGGCTTATTTTTGCAAAATTAGCATCTGACATTATTTTAAACTGAGAGAGATGGCTCTCACAGAGTGATCAGCAGCCTTTTGCCTTTTAGCAACTGGATACAGAAATCTCACAGCTCTTCTGCACCTAATCTGCAAGAAAAGGCAGAAAGGGAACACATTTAATGGCTGCTGTGAGTGATAAGTGTAAGTGTAGTGACTCCTGAGAGGGAGCGAGGTGAATTAGGCTGGCATAATTAATTAGAGTTGAGTTGGATTATTTGACTCTCTCTTCTGGCACAAGCTACCAGCTGTGGAGAATCGTGGCTGGAGCGTTGACCCGAAGCATGTTGTTAAGTTTTCTCTGTTCAGAAGTAGTTGTGCAGTTGAGGAGAGCCAGGCTCAGGTGCTCAGCATCTGCCTGAAGTATTCTTTCAAGATATTTCACAGTTAATGTGGCAAACAGGCTGAGTTAGAAGTGTGAAAAGGAACTGTGGATTTCACATGTGGTTTCAGGGACTCTTCTGGTCACAGCATATTCCAAGTCTGCAGCCTTGTCCCTGGTGCCTGGCAGTGACACGCAGCCCCTGGGCACACGGGGCTCGGCTGCAGCCCCCCTGTGCCCACCCCTCTGGACCTTGCTGCTGGTGACAGCCGGACGTGGTGCTCAGTCAGGTGTTGGGGTGCTTGGCTCTGGTCTCCAACACCTTGACCACTTCCGTGGCGCAGCGCATGGGGAAGCTGCTGGGCACGCTGGGGGCCACGAGGTGCCCGGGAGAGGGTGATGGGGTGGCCGTGTCAGCTCTGCCCAGCTCGGCACCACCTGCCTTTGCCCCTGTGGTTTCAAAAGGAGGCGCGAGGGCCCCCAGTTCTGTGCTTTGTTTTGTTATTTGACCACGACGTCTGTTACGTACTAATTTCCTTTAGGACTTGTGATGAAGTCAGTAAACCACAGCCTGCCGCGAGCGCTCGCCGGGCTGGTGCTTTCCGCCGTGGCACGCACTTGACATGTCCGTTCCCAGGTTCGGCTGCCCAGTCGCGCTCGGTCTCCGCCAACATGGACCAAAGGGAGATTCTGCTGCAAAACTTGGAGAGGGCCGAAGGCAAGAAGCTCAACCGAGGGGAGTTTGCAGAGGAGTTTTTGGTGAGTTGGCTTACGGCACGGCTCCGTGTTTCGGTTGATCGTTAGAGGGAACTGCTCGGTCGCTTCTGAAATGGGGTCGTGATTTGCATGTGGCAATAAGATCTTCTATGAATTTTAGAGCAGAAAGAGACACGGGAGTTAACTGGGGTAAAAAGAACATGGAGATGGCAGAGTAGATTAATAGCCTGCACTCAAAGTAAAACTGTTTGCTTTTTAAATAATTGCCCCAGCGCTTCCTGTTTTCCGCTTTGCGATCGCACTTGGCAGGACACGGTTTTGCTTCGCCTGGTAAGACAGCCGGGGGTGTAGTGAGGAAAACGGAGCCACTGCCCCTTGTCCCCATCCCAGGCTGTTACATCTGTGCCACACGTGCTCCCATCGGCAGTCTCCAGAGGCTCTTGACACAGCTTTTCCTTTTTTTCATGTCAATAGAAACCCCCACCTTGCCCCTGCCCCACCGGCAGAGAAGGGAGGGGGTGTTCAGAGAAATGCCCTGCGGACCCGAGGCTGTTTCACCTCTCGTCAGCCCTGAGCATCCTGGCCATAGCGTGAGGGTCTGGTGACCTGAGCACCGCACAGGCCACTTCTCCAGCCTCCAGCGCTGCGCTGGTTACGTGGAAGAGCTCGTGCATCCGTCTGCAGTCAGGCCATGTGCTCTGTGTCCTCCTGTCTGTCCCTCCTGGAAAATAATTTCTTGGTCCCTCAAGGCAAAACTAGCAAAAAATGCTGATGGCTCTCACCTTCCCCCGCATCCTGCAGCGTCAGGCTGGCTGCCATGTGCCCTGAGCTGTGAGCTCTCTGACATTTTTATTTGTTTGGGTGGCAGTGCTGAGTCCTAGATGGCAATCCACTGTCTCCCAGTTAAAGCTGATGGCTGGTGAGGTATCAGCTGGAGGCAGGTTGCTCTGACAGGCTGTCTGGGCTGCTCTGAGAAGCAAAGGCAACGCTTGGCTTTAGCAGGCATAAGAAAGGGTAAAACTGCTACATCCCTAAGATCTGAGATGTCTCAAACATCAGAATAATCACTGTCCTCAAGCTCCCCCCCCCAGAAAGGGCTGCATCAGGCAGTGGTCCCTGGGGAAGGTGCAGGGGTTCCTTAGGAGTCCCCACGAGATCCAGCCCTGCTTTGTCATACCAGTGCAGGCTGGCACTTCAATCGCTTGGGAAAAGCTTATTGCTCGGTTTCCAGGTGTCTGGGTTGGAGGGAAGTGATTAATCTGAGCCTGCAAGCGACAGTCTGTTGTTCCATGGAACAAAGCACTGTCACAGGCTGCTGAATTTCCCCCTCGCTGGGTGCTGGGGCTGCATGTGCCGCTGCTTCTAGCAGCCAAATGCACCAGTAAATTTTCAGCCTGAGCTGGCAGGTAGAAGTGGTCAAGGCTGCATTTCCTCTTGCACTGGGAAGAGATCTTCCCAGGACAGCCTGAGCTGCCAGTAACAAAGCTGCCTCTTGTGCAAAGAACTGCAGAAGCCTTAACTGGTAACAGCGATGGCTTCTCTTGCCAGACCTGTGAGAAATGTTCAGTGCTGCTTCTCCATCCCAGTGCCTCCCCTCTCTGTGTGAACATGCGGACTGCACACGCAGGTTGTGGTGGTGTTCCTGTAAGCGACGGGGTTTTCTGTTCAAATCCCCTTTTTCTGTTCCTGCAGTCTCTCAGCCAGGGTGTGATCCTGGCTGTTCCCGCTTTCTCACACGTAGGCATTTCCCAAGCAGTTTTTGTGGTGTTGCTAAGGGGCTGCTTGGCTTGGTCAAGTACATACAAGCTACAAAGCCCTCCAGCTCCTGATGTGGCCTTTTGGTGAATATCACAGTTGTGCAGCTTAATGCTTGCAGGCCCTGAAGGGTGACCACCCTGAAGAGCAGGCTGGAGTCAAGGGGAGCTTTGCAGCTCTCCTGCAGATGCTGTCACGTCGGGTCTGCGGCAGGGACGGGGAGTGGGATTCTCAAAACTGCATGGGAACTTTTGGAAGAGCTGAAATGCAGAAGCTTACGAGCTCTGGTGGGAAGGTCACTGGTGAGCCAACTCTTGAAGTGATTTATGGTCAACATCCAAAAATCAGGACCCTGAAACCGTGAGGACTCCTGGGCTGTTGTTCCCGAGATGAAGCCTCTGAGCCCTCAGCCATGCTGGGGAGGGCTTTCCCAGTACTGGCCAGAGGATTGCTGCCTCCTCAGCACTAACCCCTTCGGCCACCCTGCTGTTTTGGTTTGCTGACCCCAAGACCAGTGGGTTGGTCTTCCCTGGGCCATGAGCAGCTGAGCTGCTGTTCCCATGTGCCTTTAGCAGCTCAGGAGGACCACTGTGAGGGGCATGTGAAGCACAAGAAACCCTCTCACCCTGTAGCTCTGGTGTCCCCATGCTCTTCATCCCTGCCTTTCAGAGATGTGCACAACCCTGAGGGTTCTCCCTTGTCAGCTCGATCCTCTGGATCCCAGCAGGGGTGTTCAGGAGAAGAGCTGTGAAGGTTCAGCTCCAGGGTGGTGGGACATGGAGACTCACCCTTCAGAATGTCAAACCATAGCAACACTGATCAGAGAAATGGCCTTTTGTTTTAAATCAAAAGCACTTGGTGTGAAGAAAAGTGGTTAGGTAGAAAAAAAAAATGTGAAAGAAATAAAAAAATACAGCCAAAATAGTGCTTTTGAAGTTGACGGTAATGAACAGCGCGTGCTATTTGTGAAACAAAATTCTATGCTTTGGAGGAAAAAGATGCTTGAACTCTCCAGGAGTGCTGCAGCTTTATCCTGGAAATGAAAGAGACGAGAGATTCACACCCCTAAGGGTTTGTCCTAGAGGCTTCTTGCTCTTTCTTCAGTGCATGGAGCTACTTTGCTCCGATTGCTTGTGCTCCTTTAGTGGCTTGAGCATTGCTGTTGGCAGCTACAGATGGGAGCATCTTTACCAAAGTGAGAAAAATCAGCTGATTTATCTGTCTTTTCTGGTATCATTTGTTAAAGGTGACCTAACACTGTTACTCCTCTTACCTGGCTGCCATTTGTACTGAGACTGATTTCCCCGTCTCACTTTTTTGGGGAGGGTGATGCTCTATGTGCTGTACAAATGCATCGTTTCACTTTGGAAGCCTACGTGCCCAAGCCTTGTGTGGGCACTGCCTCAGCACACACTTTCCATTCTTCAGAAGCCTCTGCTGGGGCTCTCAGGTGGCTTTGATGTCTGAGTGCCATGAGAAAAGCCATTCAGGAAAGAATTAGTGGTGCAGACCTTGCTTTGTGGTAAAGAACCTGACCCCTAGAGACCTTCACACATACTCCAGTACCATGGTGTTTGTAGCACATCTGCTGTAATTTGTTCCATTCTTTCATCACAGAAGCTGAAAAGGCAGTCAACAAAGTACAGATCGGATAAAATCTACCCTACAGCAGCATCTGAGCAACCAGAGAACATCAAGAAGAACAGATACAAGGACATCTTACCCTGTAGGTTGGAAATAGCAGATGTTCCTCTTTAGCCTTTTTATTTTTTTCTAGCTCAAGTCTGTTCTCATCCTCCAGTATTTGCCTGCACCGTCGCTTCCACGTGAGCACATCGCTGGCTGTCAGTTGGCCTTGAATTCCGCTGTTCAGATTTAAGGCTTTATCTCTGACTGTTGCACTGTGTGCTCTGGAAGACTTTGGCAAGTATTTTCTACACAGAGGAGAACCTCTCTTCAGTAGCACACACATCCCCTGATGACTGTCCTGGCAAGCTGTCTGGGCAGTAGAGAATGGTGTTAGGCAAAAACATCTCCGTGATGTACAAAGCAAACTACAGCCCAAAACTGTTGTGGCTTGTCCTGGCTTGGTGCAGTTGTCTCCAAAGGAGAGGTTGTCCTAGGGTCAGAGCAGACTGTCCCTTTCATCCATTCTAGCTTGAAAAAAGAAATTCATTTCAACCCACAGACCTCACCTGAGCCTGTAAGAGGGAGCGCAGGGTGATTTTAGGCTGGTTCACTCCATGGCCAGAGGGGACTGGCCTTGCACTGAGGTGGTGGAGAATCTGCAGCCCTTGCCTAAGCTCTCCCCAGCACTGGAAGCGAGCTGCCTGCTGCTCGCCTTAGGCAGTGGCCATTCTCTGCAGGGCTGTCAGAAGGAGCAGGAGGAGGCATTAGCTGCCTGCACAGCCACTCAGCTGCTCTGGGGTGAGCTCTCTGATGTATGTGCTTCTCCAAAGCACCTTGTGCTGCAGTCTGAGGAACTCAGCTACCATGAGAAACAAACAGTAACTGCTTCTGCTTCTGTGCCTGCAGTTGACCACAGCAGAGTGGAGCTGTCCCTGATTACATCAGATGAAGATTCTCACTACATCAATGCCAACTTCATCAAGGTAGCGCTCCTTCCATGGTGCTTTGCCGTGCAAAGGTGTTTGTAGCTGGTAGGGCTGCCTGGCTGAGCTGAGCCAGGAGGAGCAGGTCCTGTGGCTCTGGGGAGTTACAGGACTATGCAGTAGTTTCTGGGCTGTGCTCAGGGACAGCCGACATAGTGAAGATCATAATCAGTGAGCCCTTCAGAAGCATCCCTTGCAGCACAGAGGCACCAGGCTACAGGGCAACGGACGTGCTCATGTTGGGGCGGGTGATGGAACAATTTGTGGCTTGCAGACCAACTTCCTTGTTGGCCTTGCTGCCTTTGGTGGGTGACAGTGGGTGCAAAAATTGCCTGTGACCAGAATCGCCTCACCTGAAACCAGTGCAGGGGCAGGAAGCCTCCCACGGCAGCACTGCTGAGACCCACGGCAGCTGCAGGCAGGTCAATGCAGGCTGGCTCTGTCAGGAGCTCCATCTCCTTTGGGACTCATGACTCTTCCCAGATGGAAATGAAAAAAGGGAAAGGAAAGGGGAAGAGAGAGAAAGAGAGAGGAGAAAGAGTTTCCTTCACTCTCCACTGTGGCTGAGGGCTCTGTGGAACCTGTCTGTGGAACAGACCTTCACCAGGGGATGACAGTTTGTCTTTGGACAGCAGTCCCACGTGTGCCGAGCTGCAGGGCTGGGAGCAGCTGTTGCAACATCACCTCCAAACTCCCAGATGCACTGCAGGGACTGGTGGCCTCTGGGAGCAGATCAGCTCAAGCCCAGCTGCTTGGCTTGGGTCTGCCTTTGGGAGGTTTGCACACCCTTGGTCTCTGGTGTAATTGTAGGTGCCTACATTTTAACTATATAAAAGCCCTTCTAGGGCCTTAATGAGGCTCATGGGATAGAAATAAGATTCAGAATGGGGGATGACTTCATTTCTGCTAGTGAACCATGCAAAGATATCTCCGTGTCTGATCTGAATGCTGTTTTAGGGCGTCTATGGGCCAAGAGCATACATTGCAACCCAGGGTCCTCTTCCCACTACTGTCGTTGACTTCTGGAGGATGATTTGGGAGTATGAAGTCTTGGTAAGGGGCAGATTTATATGACTATGTTTTTTAAAAAGAAAAGTTGTCCGTAGAGCCAGCCAGAAGACCCTTCTGGTGAAGCTGATAGTGGGAGTGTCAGTTTTACTCCAGACTCCTCCACACTGAGGATGAGACAGGATTCTGCTTGTGGCTGTCTCTGCATCTGGGCTCTGGGTGGGAAAGGTTCTTGTCCCCAGGCTGTGGATGATGTCCTGAGTTTGATTTGCCCAAGTCTGGGGCTCTGGGGAAGGCAACCCACAGAACTTGCTCATCGCCGATAATAACTTGCAAGGGATGGGTTTGACTTCGATGCCCAGATAAGACATCTGTGTTCAGACTTTTCTAATAAACCTTCTTTCTGCAGGTTGTGGTCATGGCTTGTATGGAGTTTGAAATGGGGAAGGTGAGTAAAGTGTCAGAGGTGGCCTCTGCTGTGACAGTGCCAGGGCAGGGTGGAGAGATGAAGTTTTTTAATTAAATCTCCTTAGTGACAGTGAGGTTCTGTTTGATAACGAGCTCTTTCCTAAGTCTCCAGCAGCAGATTCTTAAACTGTTTCCAGTAGCATAGAGCTAGGCTCTTTGGAAGGCAAAACCCAGCAATGGTGGCTCCAGGGAAGGTGGGGCTGGAGCTGGCCAGCGGCAAGAGCTGGGCCTCCCCCCAGCATGAGTTTTATCCTGCCAAGTGAGACAGGAGACAGTGTGGGTAGGCTGGGGGTGAGTAACTGAACGTGTCCTGCTTCTCACAACAGAAGAAATGTGAGCGGTACTGGGCAGAGGTGGATGGCTCTCCCCTGCAGTGCGGTCCTTTCTCTGTCGCCTGTGTGAGTACAGCTGCCCCGAGCACCGTCTCGCATCACGTGCGCTGGAAACTCGTGTCAGCCGCAGAAAATGTGACTCTAACTTCTTCTTCTGCAGGAAGCTGAGGAGAAGAAAAACGAGTATGTGATTAGGACTTTAAAGGTGACCCTGAATGAGGTAAGTAGGAAAGGTCAAGGCAGGAGGTGCATCTTGGCTAGATTTATTATAGGAATTAGGGATTAAAATATGGCCCGCTTTAGGCAGAAAGTTTTAAGTGGCTCAGCCTGCTAATTTAGATTTGACAGCAGCCGAAGGAGTAAAGAATGTAAAAAATTAATTAACTCAAACCTCCATTTCTGAAGCTGTTTGTCAGTTATAGCAAATCAGACCCTGGGTAAGTGAGGCCAACAGGTAACATCAGGAATGTCATAAAATGGCAAAACCAGCTGCAAACTGCACCTCTAACCTTTGTCCACCACTGCAGAGGGGAACTGGGGACATCTGCAGCACACCAGCTTCCCCTGCCCATGCTGACCTCCCAGCCTGTGCCTGTGGGAGCTGCAGCAGCAGCAGCTCCTCGGACCCTGCCAGTGCTCTTCTCCTCTTGCAGCAAATCCGCACCGTCCACCAGTTCCACTATAAAAACTGGCCAGACCACGATGTCCCCTCGTCCATTGACCCCATCCTGGAGCTCATCGGGGAGATTCGCTGCTACCAGCCTGGGGACAGCGTCCCCCTCTGCATCCACTGCAGGTGGGTGAGCTGGTCATGGCAGGGAAGGGCTGCTGGCCCCAGTCCCCCACACTCCTGTTTCCCACTGGCCAAGCTCCTCTTGGGGAAGGTCCTAAGGCAAAGGTGTCCTTTGAGGGAGGGCAGCTGGGACGGCCAAGAGGCAGGAGAAGAAGCAGATAGCAGCAGGCCAGCAACAGCACGTGTAGTTAAGCGACCGCCAGCACTGGGTGTGCCCACACGTGGGCTGGGCACCACAGGAGGACTGAGAACTGTTCACAGGAGCACAAGATGTGCCTTCCAGCCTGCAGCAGAGCTGTGGGCACGTGGAGCCTTATGTGGGGTAGGGTGAAGCTGCATCGGGGCCATCGTGTGGCTCTGCACCCTCCACAGTGTGGGACAGGAGTGTCACAGGAGGCTGTGGATGTTTTTCAAATACCCTTATCAGCAAACACAGCGTGGCCATCTGCTGCCCTCTGCTAGCAACCCTGCTGTGACTGTCATTGCAGTGCTGGCTGTGGGAGAACAGGAGTCATCTGTGCCATCGACTACACCCAGAAGATGCTGAAGGATGGAGTGAGTGTCAGCCCGGTCTGCTGCATCTCTCAGTCTCTCCCTCTCCTTCTCTCTCTCTCTCGCCTTACGCTCCCTTCACCCCCCTCTGGCTGCGGGCAGATGTATTTGAGATGAGCCAAACCACTGGTACCCCATTCCCATTTTGTGCTGCTTCTGTCTCTTTAGGCTCTGCACCACCCGTGCACTATCTGCTGCCATTGCTCCCCACCCCCTTCCGATGTGAAAGCCCCCGATGCTTGTAGCGATGGGGCCCAATCCTGCCTCCCTTTGCTTCCTCTGGCAGGACCTTCAGACCACAGAGCTTGGCTCTGCGCTGGTCTTCAGCCTTCAGTGTGACTTTGCTCTCTGCATTTGTCTCTCCGCACTTAAGCATCAGAAATCCAGCATTTCAAAACTAACACCTTGTTTTACTCTGACTCCTCCACCAAACTGTACGTGAAGTAGTCCCTGGCCTCGTGGCCGATTGCTGGGGTGCAGAGTGGCTGCTTTCTGTACCTCAGCACCCCTGAACCCACTGGTTTGGGCAGTTGGTGTCTTGTCCTCGGGGCAATTCGCAGCTGTTACCAGTGCTGTTATAAAAAGGGTATTTTCTGTGGAGTGCAAGGCAGGAAGGAGGCAGCGAGCTGGTTCATAATAAAAAATAGCACTTCAAGCAGGTCCTTTATTAAAAATTCTTGCAATATCAGGTCAGAATTTTGGACGCTGCTTTAAACTGCATCATGACTTGGAAGCTGCTTGGAATTAGACCTGTCTGCAATTTTTTCATCTTTTTTCTTTCTTGCAAGATCGTTCCAGTGAACTTCAGTATTTTTAGTCTGATCCAGGAGATGCGCACGCAAAGACCTTCCATAGTGCAGACCAAGGTATGCTGGGGAAGTGTCACCAACTTGTACAGTCTCCATACTGGGACCTCAGCTTCCTCCAGGAGGGTTCACAGTGAGGAAACACAGAGCGGTTGTGCTGCTAGGGACGAGGGGGTGTAGATGTTCTGTAAGGTCCCCTTTCTGAACAGAAGAAGAATTTTGCAGAAATGAGTTTGGGAGCTGAGCATTTCCCTGTAGGCAGCAGGGAGAGCTGGGTGCTGGCAGTCTGGTTTATCGAACGCCCGTGGCTGTGGAACGAGGGACTGTTCAGGAAATAAAGTGGGAACCCTTCTCAGCTGAGATAGACTGAAGAGGAAGCTCAGCGCAGAACAGCATTGTCTGTGCACCTTAAAGAACCCATACGTTTCAGTCTGAACCCTTTGAAAGTTGTGGCTTCTACCTCTTTTGAGAATTTACCCTGCCAATAGGCTGGAAAGTGGCAGCTTCTCTCAAGGGCTGATGCTTGAGCTGGGTAACAGGTGACCACTCCCGAGTGCTGCAGGAGCTGGCTCTCACGGCTGTTTTGTTTGTCTGGAATGCAGGAGCAGTATGAGCTGGTTTATGACGCGGTCATTGAGCTCTTCAAAAGGCAGATTAAAGCACTCGATGCTCAGGAAGATTCTGCTGCTTCACAGGTAAATGTCCCCAGGATAAACACACTGCCTCTTGCAGCCTCGGGCTTGCCAGCTCTAACCTAAATTCCTTCTGCAGACCTGGAATGGATCCCTGTGTTTTCTTCTACCCTTGATGCCCAAACTGAGCCACTTTTCAAGTTAAGCCATGAGAACCCAGCTGTTCCCTGACCGTGCAGTGCTTAGTACAGGAGTTGGTGCCAAGCAAGAGCTAAATCTTCCCCGGTCTCCAAACCATTTTCTATATACTTTTATAGTTGTTTCATGTAAAGAGTAAATAGAAGAGCACCGACTTTCTACAGCAGCAGCTGATTTCCATGTGGATGTGCCAGTGAACTTGCCTTCATGGAGTGCTTGCAAGCCACAGAGTGACTTTCAGTCTGGGAAAGTCACTGGGAAAGTCTGGGAAGGTCAGGCTGGAAGCCTGGGAGCACAAGATGGTATGGAGAGAAGTGTTAGGCTGCAGCAGTGGCATTCTGGTGAGGTAATTAGTGTTACAGCCTGTCTGTGGGAGAGAGTAGGCTAAAATATCTCGTGACGAAACACGTCAAAGTCTTTTAAATCTGATACACCTCCGAGGAAAAACAATGCGGTCTTGGTATGTAGCTGCTTATAAACAGCAGCATCCAAAATATCCACGTTTCAGCTTTTCTTTGTTCTTGCTGCTCTGTGACTGCTGGTGTGAACCTTACCTCTCCCGAGCAGCTGTTTCAGTCCAGCTGAAGTACATGCGTTGTCATTCTTAGGCAAAGGCTGACAGGTTAGTTAGGTTATTTTGTCAGAAGCTTTTGCCTAAAGAATTAGGAACAGGATCCTGCAATGGGTTTGTGCCTCAGTTTTGCCATAGGATTCTCAGGATGTTCCAAGACAGAGCTGAGTTAGAAGAGAGCTGGAAAGAGCCTCTTTCTGTGTGCTGTGGACAGTCTCCAAGCAAAGGAGATGCAAGACTAGATGACACAAAATGCAGAACATGGTTCAAGTCCGGATGTGGTTTTTGTAGCTCCTGGCCAAACCTCTCGCCCACCTAAACCTCACTGCCCTTTGAAAGAACTTCACAGAGCATGGGGGATGGTCACAAATGAAACTAGCACCCGACTTGCTGGGCTGAATGCCCATGTGAGGTCTGTGCAGGCTGTTTTGCAGGTGTTTGGAACAGCTGGATGTCTGTACCACTCGCTATAGTCTCATTTCAAAAATGTGCTGACAGGAACAGCTGTCCAGGAGGTTCTGTCCTCAGTTTTCAGCTCCAACTTGGTGTTTTCAAGTTGGTGTTCGTCATTTCCAAACTGCATTAATAATTAAAAGTAGTTGGCACAAATTCCAGCTCCTGAAATAGCAGGTTTGTGTTCTTTGCCTTCTTCCTCCTCACTCTTGTTTTCCAACCTTTTCTTTCACCAGGCACAAGCAGGGCACCCTGTAGCCAAGCCACTTCTGACTCCGGTGGAAGATATTTATTCTCTGCAATTACTAACCTGGTAAGGCCAGCACCCCCTGGGTTAGTATTTTCAGTTGCCCACGCAATTTCAGGAAGATGCACTTTTTTATGTGTGCTTTGTGACACAGTTCTGGTTGAACGTTTCATCTCAGTTGTCAGCAGGATGTGCAGTCTCCCTTCAGTCCCACTTTGACTCTCGCATTTGTTCCTAATGTAATTCCTACTCTTCTCCTTGCTGTGGCTCAAGACTGGGTCTCAGCCTATTCCCTGCATTCCCTCTGTCCCCCTCTTCTGCCCTTGGGTCTGTTTCATGTTGTGCTTACACAGTGTTTCATATATAAGCTGAAAACATGTCACAGGACAGTATAAAGAAAGGCTCACACACGTGGAAACACCCCAGTGCTGGTTGATCTCAGCCCCCTGCCTGGAGCTGTGCACCCTGCAGGGTGCCCCAGACTGGGGGGCACTTCTGCCTTCTGCACAGGCCCTCCAGTGCCTCTTGCTGTAGGAATGAGTCTGAAGAGTCCAGCTTCCTGACCTGGGCAGCTTCAGAGGGTGGTGGGATCTTTCTGTGGGCGTGTTTTGTTTTGCAGTACCTGTTTTTTGTAAATGGTTTTGCTTTTTGGTATCAACTGCACTGAGGGTGGAGTTTGCTTGTGTAAAGGGGCCTCCTCTGTTCACCATTTAACAGTGTTCAACTGCGGCACCAGGGTGCACAGTCCTTCCCTGTGCTCCTTGCTTGAGGTTGAACCAGGCTCTGGGTTCCTGGATCTGCTCTTAGGGGCAATGTCGTGGGGCCTTGGTAGTAGCTAATGGAGATTTCTGGGCACTAGACAGCTTTGACTTCACATCATGGTGCTTTATTGCAGCTCAGAGCAAGAGGAACAGGATGTGCCGCGACATCTTCCTCTGGTGTTACAAAGCAAAGCATCTCTGACATCGTCTGCCATGGGAGTAAACAGCTCCGGACGTGGAGTCCCTCCCATCAGGCAAGCCATCTCCTTTGGCGCTTTGAACTTCATCAGCCGCAGAAAGGCAGCTGCCACTGACAAGTGGGGTGCTGGGGATGCTCTTCAGAAACACCGCAGCTTGGAGTTCAGCAGCATCTCTCCTGAGCAGCTGCTTCTGAACCTGGAATCAAAGGGCGCAGGCAGGAGAGGGTCTCGTGGCAGAGCACCTCTGACACGGACTGCATCGACCCCTTTTGTGCTGGCGCAGCCAGGAGCAGGCTGGCAGTGGAATGGAGGGGATGCGAAGCCTGGTTTGAGTTCACGGTTGCCAAATACCCATTACTCCAGCTTTCAGGTGAAGCAGCAGGATGGATTTCCTCCTGTTCAGCTGAACCACTCGAGCCAAGGAGCAGATGGCCCCCTGAGCCATAAGAACCGTGGGCAATACCCTCACCCTTACTGCTGCTCATCAGAAGACCCCTACTTCTCCTCACTCTCACCAGATGACCCCGTGTCCCCAGTATTTGCCAAGAGCTTTGTGGAGGGGCAGGACGCTCCTCTCCCTTCTCGCGCTGCGTGTGCCCCACTGCAGCCTGCGGAGGCCAGTGCCCCACCACTGGAGCCTGTGTCCCACCATGCTCCCCCGCTGAAGGACGAGAGGACATCCTCCCTGAGTAAGTGGTGCTGGGCTTGGTCACTTGGGGTGTGGCATGGTGGAGGCACTGATGAGTGCTGTCTTTTGGCATCTAGGCAGGAATGCTCCTTGGTACTGTGCTCCTGCAGGAGCTGAGGGAGCAACTGGTTTCATCCTCATGCTCATTTCATGCTACCTTAAGGTTTACTCATAAAAATAAACAACATTTTGAGAACAGCATGATTTGGGATTTCACATTCGCAACTCCTCTGGACTACTGTGTCACCTCTCACTGGAAGGCAGGAGTTGGTGCTGACCAGTTCCTTAAACAGGGTGCCCTGAGAAGCATTCAGAAAGCTCCCAGAAATGTTTTTCTCTGAGGATCTAGTTTCCAGTTCAAACCCCACACCTTTCTGCAGGGTGTCGTGCAGGGGAACGCTGACATCCCACTGAGACTGAGAGAACCTGGACTTCAACATTAGTGTTTTGCCCACATCTGTAGCCTTAAAACCACCACCCACCATATGAAGAAGGTGGAGTTATTCCTTGGTCTGGTCAGTTCTGGCCCAGTCAGATGCTTCCCGTTGTCCACAGCTTTGCCATTCCCTCAGGTTTGTCCTGCAGCAGCCGGTGGCACGGGACTGTGCTCGTTACCGAGATGCTGGAGACTCTCAGAAAGCACAAGCCGAGCAGTGATGGCTCAGCCAGCTGGGAGCCTGGCTGAGTGCTGGGGTTACGCTCCTCATTTCCCCTGTGCAATGGGAACTCTGCAGGGTCTGCCCATGGGGCTGCGTAGCCAGCGGCAGGCGAACTGGTGCTGAGGGCTGTTTGGAACTTTAGCTACAGTTTAGAAGTGTTTAACCATCCCTTCAGGTGCAAGCTGGAGCCCTCAGAGTCTCTACGAAGGTCTGTGGTTCCTACTGCGTTGTGCCATGTGGGTAATCTGTCCGTGTCTCCCCAATTAGCCACCCTGCCACAGCCAGATGACGATGATCCTCCGCCCCTGCCCGAGCGAACCCCCGAGTCCTTTATTGTGGCCAGTGAGACTGGTAAGTACATTGAACAAAGCAGCCTCTGAGAAGTGCTCTGAGGGCTCTGCCCGTGTTCGTGTGGTATCGTAGCACCCGGCAGTGCCTTTGTTCTGGCTGCTTGGGATGAGAAATGACCTCTCATGTTCAATTGTTTCTAGAACAATTTCCTCTGGACACTTCTGATTTTCATCTTCCAGACAGAAATAGAAAGATCGGAACCTCTTTGGAGTGGAGCGGTGAGTCTCACTCAGAGGTGTTTAATGACTTGGTGAGACTGAGACCAAGTAGGGTAAGTAAATGGCTTTTTATCTGTTTTCCATTTTCTCACCATGCTTTTTTCTGTGAGAAAGATCCTAGTTTTGGCACTGTGTACTTTCCAGAGATGATTGCAGGGTTCAGGACTGGGAGGAAGATGTGATCCCGGTCAGGCTTCTCCTTATGAAAGTCTCCAAATGTTATTTTTCGGGGTCTTAAATCCCATAGAAGTTAGTAAAAATATTGCCCCTCTTTTAGAGGAGGATAATGAAGGCAGGAAATTAGTGGTCGGCTGAGGTTCACACCACCCTGTGGATCAGGCAGGAGCTGAACAAAATGTAGGCATCTCTTGATCATCCCATAATTGAATTATAGCTTTGTAGAGTGAAACAATAAGACGTAAGTCTATTTTTTGTTGTTACCTGAGCGTGGAGCTGTGTGTGGGAGGGTGTTTGCACATAACATCATTTCCTTGTCTTCTCTGGCTTGCTTGTGTGCAAGAGACTGACATTTGGTTGGGGAATTTCAAATACCTTCCTTGTGTTTTGTTTCCAGAGCGTGATGCTTCGGAGCCCACAAACAGGTATAAGTTTAATTCTGGGATAAACTACCTTTGAAAATAAGTCTGCTTTTTACTGAAGCTGCTTTACCACATTTAATAAATGTCTTTAGGATCTGTGCTCAGTCCAATGGAAATTGTCTGTTGCTAAATAGTTCTGCAATTCAATAGTTCTAACAGAACTAGACAGTTCTGCAACCAAATGAACTGGCAGTTCTTTATTTCCCAATCAGCTCCTGCCTCACCCTGTGCCTGATGATGCTCCTTGCAGCCTCCTCAGGCTGAGGGTTGTCGCATCTTTTGCTGCTGCACGTTGTGCATTTCCTTTGAGATGACAGACATGTGCCAGTCAGAGTGCTGCAGCCCTCTTGCTGAACTGATACAGATATACACATCTATATTTTAAGCTAGGTAACCAACTCTTTTATCTTTGCTTTCTTAGAGACAACCCGGGATCGCTCTACCTCTCCTCCCCCGCTTCCTGAAAGAACCCCGGAGTCATTTGTTCTTGCTGATGCAGCAAGTAAGTGATGAGTTGTTTTCTTGGCATGTAACTGAGATTTTGTACTTACACCTAAACCCGTAGATAGCTGAGGAGATTGTGGCCCACTTGTTCAAAGCGTTACCAACCACAGTGCTTCAGGACTTAACTGCAGGAGAGTTCAGTGCTATAAGGAAAGTGAACACAACCAGGGGACCTGCTGGCAGTTTCCAGAACTGACGCATTAGAGGAAGTGAAAAGCAACAACAGAGCGCTTAGAAAAAAAGCCAGAGGATTTTTGAATGGCCACTGAAAATGTTCTGGTGTATGTTCTCAGGTCTGCAGCCTGCTGCAAGAAATTCTATGAGTCTTGTGGATTTGGAGAGAAACGCCTCCGAAACATCGTCCAAAGAGCCTGTGAAATGCTTCAGGAGAAGCAAGGTAAAAGCAACAAAATAAAAGCTCTTGAAAATGAAGAGGGTGAGAAGAAGAGATTGTTCCAGCTCCAGCTATTGCTACTTTCTCACCGCTAACCTTGTGAAAATTGCCTGCTTTGAGATCACCCGTATGTAGGGCAAGGAAACAGGGCTAATAAAAAATATTCTGCTGTAGAACTGCAAACAAAACCACCGTCAGCACTCGGAACAGAGTAACAGAGCTGTCCCGTGTGAATGGTGATGTCTCAACCCTCCCTCCCTCCACCTCAAGTGCCAGTTCCTCTGGGAAAAAGTTGTCCAAGTGGAGTCTGAGTCTGTCCTACATGGACAGACTCTTCTCATTACCAGCCTCTTCTTGTGGCCCTAGTTAATTACCCTAATGAGCAATGGTACTCAGGGACGTTATGGCTGAGCAGAAAAGCATTCGAGGGAAACAGCAAGACTAAGACAAACTGGAGGCTGAAAACAACCAGAGACAATGTGAACAGCAGAGCTTTGCATTCCAGTCTGAGCTGCTGGGCACGGTACTGCTTCCGAGATGTGATACACGTAATTAGTCTGGGAATTCCCAGTATCACAGTTGCTGATCTACTGGTTGCTACATGTTAATTTATTAATTTTTTTCCAACAAGCCTTCTTTTTCCTTTCCTTTTTTTGTTTCTACAGAGCTTGAAAATATTGAAAAATGTGAAAAAGAGTAAGTCTTCAGGGGTAATGTGCAACTTCCTGGTGGCTTTAAGCAAGTACATAAGGAAAAGTGCGGGGTTGAATTTTGAAGAACCTGAGCTTGTCAGCTGGGGAGCAGGACAGCCGGAGCTGCTCTGGCTGACCGAGCACCGCAGCATCTGATAGTTGCTTTTGGAGTATCGTGAGATGCTGCAGTAATGTCCTTTGGGGACCTTGGGGGACAGTTTCAGTGCAGCCAAATGATCAAATTCTTCAGGTCATTCAAAGAAGCGTTGTGGGACAAATGCTCTAAATCACCATAAGCACCAACTGCTTCAATCCAATGTTTGGGTTTTTTTTATTTCCAGGCATCTGTAGTTCAGCTTCACTGACAAAACCCTCGGAATCTGACCCGCCAGTCCGGTCGAGGTCTCTCCTTAACTTCGGTATGTTTTTCTCTTTGTGTTTTGGTGTAGGAAGTACCTGGTTTTTTGAAAGTCTAAATGCAGGTACCAGATTGAACTCTAACAAATTGCGGGCGTTATGAGTAACGCTTACAACTGTATTCACAAACTGTTTAAAGAGCGGGTAAGGATGGAAGATGCAAACTGCAAACCCCCTCTGACAGACGTTTCTCGGTGTGTGAAGAGTTTGAAGACTGTGTTTGCCTTTCCTGTATCTAAAGCCTTTCTGTGGCAACAGAGACAGCGGAAGACAAAGCTGTAGCATTGCCTCGTGTCGTGTAATACGGCAGAGGAGCAACACCTTGGGTTTCATTTTAAATTCTTTCATTTTAAATTCTTCTACCAGAGAAGAATTTATTTATTAGATTTATTAGTTTATTAGATTAGGCATAAAATCCAGTTGTCTCGATATTCAGCCTGTAGTGACAGCGTTCCTGTAGTAAGGAATTCCATAATCAACACCGATAGCATGCAGAATTCTTTGCCTTAATAAATAAGTAAATAAAATTTCTTCCTAGGCTTTGCAAATCGATTTTCAAAACCTAAAGGACCAAGAAACCCACCCCCAGCCTGGAATATTTAGGTCTGTTTTATAGATTTGGCATCGCAGATTTGTGAAGTCCTTCAAATCCCAGCAAGGACTCCATCCAAACACAGCAAAAGCTGTTGCATGACAGTCGCAGCTCAGGCACTACTTGTACATCCTTCATCGACTGAAGCTTTAAAGAAGAGTATAGACGATCCAGCAGCTGAGCACTTTCAGAGTTTACCCCAGGAAGCTAAAAATGGGAATAGCTATTTTTATCCTAAGGAGCAATACGGGTTTTGGTGTGTTTTGGAACTTACTTCAAAAGGATGGATTTGAGCTTTCTGAAGCAAAGCAGCATCAAATGGTGACAGGATCCAGCGCAGAAGATTGAATGAGAGGCAAGGACAACAGAGTGGACCAAAGCAGAACAAGAGTCTGGATCATGCAGACCCTGCCTAACTTCACTCGTGTGTAGGTCTGCCAGAATCAAAGACTTCGGTACTTCCTGAAATGTTTACATTAATTGGACCAAATGAGAATTAACATCTCATATTTTAGAAATATTGTAAGGGGTTTTTTTTCAGATCATTTGTCTGGATGTTTGGTCAGCACAAGAGCTACACTAGTGTGACAAACCGCAGAATTAGCTGACCCCACTGCCCTCCTAACCCAGAAAACCCGCCCCAACCACCGCTGCACCAAGCAAAGTGTCATTTGTTTTTAAAGCGGTGCTGGGTTTAAGGATGGGTGACTGTCCAGCGTGAAGTTTCTGATGGGTATCTTAGGAGATGAGATTTCCAGACAGCTTCCCTCACCCGATTCCTCTGCTATTTATATCCTTGGGGGGGGGAGCGATAAAGGTGTTGGAAACGGCTTCATGTGATTGTTTCTGTGCAGAGAGAGCGACAGAAAGCGGGATGAGGAATGCGGGCGGGAGAGGACTCAACTGCCATGGAGAACTCCAACCAGTTTAAGGCTACTTCTGTCCGAGCCACGGCGATCGCAGCCCAAAGGCGCCTGCCTGGTTTTTCACCCAAGTCGCCCTTTTTCTCAGCAGCAGGAGCAGACACAAAGACTTTACTCAATTTACGTTCCCGTTGCAACCGTTTGTGTTGTCCCCAACCCGCGGCCGGGGGAGCAGCTTGGCCCTTGGCGCGGCCGAGCCGGGCCCAGGCCTGTCCCATCCCCGCGTGCCGGCCGTTGGCCGCCATTTCTCGCCGCCTCAGCTCCCCCGAGAACTGCGACGCCAGAGCCCTCGACCGCCCCTTTCTCCGGTGCTCGGTGCTGCAGCCCGGGGAATTCGCACCGGCGGCCGTGCGGGTGACCCACGGGGCGGTTTATGACGTGGGACGGACTCGGTAAA
>JANHFX010007735.1:0-12218 GCA_027560015.1 Chloroceryle amazona | reverse complement strand
CCAACAGATCTATGTCCCTCTTACAGGGGACACCAGAACTGGACGCAGTATTCGAGGTGGGGTCTCACGAGAGCTGCTGGCCACACTCCTCTGGATGCATCCCAGGACACAGCTGGCAACTGATACTCCCAGGGGAAGCCCTCACTGATGTGGTGAGAATTTCAGCCTCAGGGGCTGCTGGCTGCAGAGCCATCACCACAGGAGTGCATCCCCTCCCACAGTTTGCCATCTTCTCAGTGCTTCCAGGAATCACTTGCAGCTCTCTCAAGTCTAGATATCCAATGCCCTCGTAACACTTAAGCACCTCAGCACTCTCTCTGCAGGAATTCTTTGCATTCATCTTTCTTGTGGAAGGATCTCTAACTGTCTGAAGCATTTCTAGCAGTATCAAAATTAGCCTCCAGTCTGCATTCGTGTGGAGTCCTGGAGGATCTGGGATGAGATCTTAAAAAAACCTATCACTTTGTGATATTGCCTCAGGTGAAAATTTTTCAGTGCATTGAAACTGTGATAGTTTATTGATCAGAATGAGCCAACTTTTGAAGGAGAAGATAATGCCATACATTTTACTTATGATATTTGTGCAACTGCTGAACAACTGCACCTCAGTGAGCAAACTCCTTGGCAGTGGCAGCTGGAGAGTGACCTGTTCTCAAAGATGTCAGATCTTTCACATTCTGTTGATGCATTTTAGAAAGGAAGCAGGGTTTTCCATTACAACATGTCCTCATCTGCCTTACAGGCCACCAAAGATGAAGAATTCATTCATCCCTGAATTCATCATGGAGAATATACCTGGCCCAGCCCAGATGTACCCTGCGATTTGAGTTCCTGTGACCTGTAGTGATGTGGATTAAAATGGATCTAAATTAGATCATGGACCAAAACTAGAGGTGGATCGATTCAGGTCAGACTTTAGGAAGAAGTTCTTCACCATGAGAGTGGGGAGATACTGGCACAGGTTGCCCAGAGAGGTGGTGGAAGCCCCATCCCTGGAAGTTTTCAAGCTGGATGGGTCTGTGAGCAACCTGCTCTAGTGGGAGGTGTCCCTGCCATGGCAGGGGGGTGGAACTGGATGATCTTTAAGGTCCCTTCCAACCCTGATGATTCTATGATTGTACAATGTAGTTTTCCACCCTGTAGCAGATCGACACTATCGGGGCATTAAAATGTGGCTGGCTAAAGGTGTTAGAAGGAATTCTTGGCTCTCAGTAAGGAAAAGATTTGCCATCTCTGGTGATGTAGCAAGAAGGAAAAATCGAAAGGAAATCCTTATTGTGTACTTCCACTAGAGCATGGAAAAGCATGAAAAGTTGCTCTTCTGCCCTTGGATTATGGGTGCTGGTAAAGACAGGCTATCCTATAGGGGCAGTACCCAGTCAACTCATGATGTATGTCTGTGTAGTGGGAGGGAGGATCTGTAGGAATTACCAGAACGTTTCAGCGTTTGCCACCTGTCTTTCAATGACACAGATGCTGTTTCTGGAATGTCTTATGTTTTGGGACAACTAAGACAGGCCCTTCCTAACCCCCCAGTCACTGAGACTACGGTCAGTTAGAGGAGGCAGCAGGTCACAGAGCTGGGCAGACTTCTGTGGGAGTCCCAGAGCTGTGGGACCTTGGGAGCCTGACTGAAAAAAACAAACCCAAACCAACAAACAGCCAGGTTTACTTGGCTCATCTGAAAGTTAGGGAGAAGGTGAAAGAGCACAGCTCATTCTGGCCTGGAAAAAGTAGATAAAAAGATTTCAGGAGACGCATTAATGCGAGGGTATCTGCCCAGGGCTCTCCCTTCCTTGGATACCATGAGCGTGTGTTAGCAGAGGCTCGCAGCAGCAAATACTCATTAGCAGAAGGCAGAGTGTTGTCATTCTCTCTTCATGGATGTACTTTCTAATATATGCATGGACGTCTGCAAATATTTATTGGAGTTAGTGGAGCTGCAGAAGGGTTTCTGCATCTCTTTGCACTGGAAAATGTGGTGTGATTTTATTTTTTTTTAAACTTTTTCTTTCTCCATTTCACCTCCCCCCACTCTGCCTTAGCTCCAGCTTTAAAGCTGTTTAAGTAAAATCAAATAAAGGAATATGCTGGACCTGGAAAGATAATTATAAGGCCAAAATCCCTCGCACACCACTGGATTCTTTCCCTCCTGATGTGGACTCTGGATTTGTCTGTGAAAGTAAAGCAAAAGCTTTCTTTGGTCCATTGTCATTAAAACAGTTAGAGTCTGTAAATCCTGCACAGTCAAAACAACAGCGGGATTATGTTTGAATCATAAGAATGAGCAATGTGTTCTGCTTAATTACAGAAGTTTCAGAGGGAAGGGATTTATAGATCTCCCCATCCATCTCCCCTCCAGTGCAGGTTTGTTCTCTCCAGAGTGCTGCTTAAGTCTTTTTGTATGCAGTGGTACATGCAGCGTGCCATGGGTCATCCGCTGCTTTACTGGGGGTCAGGCAGCAGCTTTTAATGGGGAGTAGAACCCACTAGTTCTACACCAGCATTGGTTGCCAGCAGATCATCAGTGTGGGCTTTGGAAAATTGCTGTATCTTAGAATGTGCTTGTCTGGGGCTACGCTGGATAAAAATGGGCAGGTGCCTTGTCTCCCTGTCAAGATAATTTCCCTAGAACTTTGTTTTCACCTTGGTTTGCTTAATTTCATTAGAGAGGTTGTTGTCACTTTTTCCTTCTGAGAATTCAGATATATTTCCCCCATCACTCCTGTTCATAACCTCTGGTTTCTCAGTCTTTCCCTACTGCTTTGTTAGTGTGGACCTGATCTGTAAAACGGTGCTTCTCTTTGATCACGCTTCAGAGGTCCCTTCAACCCTTAACATTCTGTGATTCAGCTGGTAGGACATTTCCTGTTCAAATACTGTGTTTTGAGAAAGCCCATTGCAGAAAGTTTTGGAATTCTTAAGAAAAACAAAACCAAAAAATAAAAAAAAAATGTAACTTTTTTTTTCCTCCCCCCCTGAAATGAAAACTTTTCCTCTTATTCAGACTGGTGGGGCTTTATGGGTAGTATTTCATCTTTTCTTTTATTCTGAATAAAGGGCCAAAGGCTTTTTTACAGCTAATACATTCTCCCTGTTTGTAGTTAATAGCTTGCCCAGATCTGTGGGCAGCTGAATGCCTTCTCCCAGTGTCAGCAGGTTGGCAATAAACCATTATTAACACAGCCTAATTCCATCTCCTCCTCCATGTGTCACTGAGAAGCACGTGAGAAACTCTGGCCAGTGCTTTGTCCTGCAACCCCACTGTTAGCTCTCGACGCAGGCTCTTGCTCTTGCCCATCCAAGATCTGCTTCAGTAAGTTTTTATTCTCTCACTAAGGGTATAAGCTTTTGATTGCTTATCTCCAACCACTCACCTCATGAAGTTGCTCCAAGTATTTCTGACAGTAGTATTTTAGTGGCTTCCCCATCCTCAACCAAAAAATTTAATGCAAACCTATCAAGCTCTGGAAGTTTTTCTCACAAGTCTTTTGGGTTTCCAGGTTTCAAAAAGTGCAAACTCAGTTTTTTTATAATCCAGAAGGAAGAAAACTCCTAATCTGAGGAAAGCAAAGCCACCCCCTCTCCCTAAAAGTGCCAACCCCTCCATGAGTAGAAAAAGTCAAGGTGCTTAATATACCCCAAGAAAAATAGTTGACATTTTCTGAGCAATTTCTGTCATTCCAACTGAGTCAGATTTTGATCTCGTCTCTCTCCATGTAAAGATGAGTCCATTATATTTAACCCCTGACATTCACAGTGTCCTTAACATTCACATTGAATACTGTCCATAAAATGTTATTCGTGGGATGTTTATTCTACTTCAGAGTTGCTCCAAAGGTATGAATAGGAACATTTGCATTTCTGCTCCTTAAAAGCAAGCTTCTTACAAACTGAAGAGTAAAACAGCAAAGGGTAGAAATTGTTATCCCCGTATTACAGATGAGACTGAAGGCCAGTTACAGCTCACATACTGTTAATAAATCCCTTCAGAAAGGAGCCTGCTGAAAGAAGAGCCTTTTGGAGCTCCATAACCATAGCAGCACACCAGCAGCACTACTGGCATCTCCCAGTGCTTCAGCCAGTGCCACGGAGAGCTCCGGGTTTGGCAGTTAAGCAGATGCTGTGTTAGTGTGGAGTCTGTCAGAGAAGTGCATTTCTCAGCCTCGAAGACGTTGGACCAGATCTACAAAGGTATTTAGTTTTTCAAAGCAGACTGGGAGAGGTGAAGAAATGCATCTCCTGTGTCTTTGGTGTGTTAATCATTGGAATTTTTAATAGGCTTCATGTGCCCATCCTTTTGGAAACACCCACAGCCTCTTTATGCATATAAAGGGCCTTGCTGCTCCGGTTCGTGCTTCTCACCTTTGCTTCCCCCTCTTCAGGAATGCTGTTTCTTGGCCGAGCTAAGCGTTGGCTCTAAAAAGGAGCTGAATTGTATGATGAGAATCCACATCATTTAAGATTAGCTCTCTGAAGTGTGTGCTTTGTCTAACCCCCTATGTCCTCTGTCAGCCAAAAAAAAAGAGGAGAGAAGAAGAGAAGAAGCTCTTCCAAAAGGTGGCTCATCACAAGCTAGAACTGGATGAGATGCCCGTGTCTCCATCTCTACTGAAGGAGCCTAGGACAAATAATTTATACAAGAGCTAAACCTACCTCAGTGATTTTCTCCTGTGTTAGAGCTTCTGAATTGATCCCCTGGAATTCCCTGTGCTCGGTCCTGTGCTTGTGGCACTCTGGAATAATTTCAGATGAGTATCATGGTGAAAATAAGCCACAGGCATCCCGAGAGAATTTTTCTTGAACCCTTGTGTAAATTAGTGCTGCTTTGGTTATTCTGGAAGGCTGAACTGATACCCAGCTTCAGGTATCACTCTTTACAGTGATGCCTTAAGCCATCTAGGAAGAGAGAAGATTTAATCATCCCTCTAGGTTGTATTTTCATGTCCCAGTAGAACAAAATCTTGGGACAATTCTTTATGACACCATTTGCCATGACAGAGGGAGTCTTTAAAAAGATTAGAGAGCCATTTGCTACAGTGATCGGTCAATAAGCAAGGGGAGAAGTGAAGTTTATCAGTAGCCTGAAATATAATTCTAGAGCTGCACTCTGCCAGAGTGGAAGCAAATAAAATGCTAGTGTAACAATCCAGGGATTGTTGGGATCACAAAGCAGCCATCTCTTCTATAAACTGGATTAGCCAGAGGCAAAATGCTTTCATCAGTCACTGATTGCCAGACCTTCACTTATTTTTTTTTCTCTTATTTTTTTTTTATATTCAGAAAGCTTTAGAAAGTGGATAAAGAGAAATGTTCTGCTTCAAAGTGTTCAAATATCAGCTCCTGCAGGCCCTCTCCGGGGATTAGAGTATTGTTTAGCAACTCCCTGATTGGGGGATTTGGAAACCTGGACAGCAGGACTGCAGTCACGCTCGAAAATGGCTGTTGTTGGTAAAGTTGGCTCTTGGGCCAAGTTTCTTTGACTTTGTAAGAAGTCCAAGGCACCTTTACAGAAGTGGCATCTTGGATTTGGGCTATAGGCAGCATCAGTGTCAAAAAGTTTGTTGGATTCAATTCCCTTACTGGAGCAAAGTGCTAAGTCTCTGCCCTGATCTTCTTACTACGTGCTTTCAAGTTAGTGGAAACTTCTGTCACAGGGGTTGTGCTAAGGCAGGAGCTGTTCCTCCAGCTGTGCTGTGCTGTCCTGTAGTGAGGTCAAGTCGCTGAGACCTTCCTTGACTTCTATTTCAATCATTTTCTCTGGAGCTCTTATTCTCTGCCATCAAGTAAGAGCCCGGATAACTGGTTCCTTTGTGGCACCCATCCAAACTAAGGTGACTTTGGCAGTAGTAGCTGAACATCACTTTGTTGGTAAGGTCATAGCATTAGAGAAGCTTGCAGGAGTTACGCTTTCAACACGCAGGACTCGAATCCTCAAGCTTTACAACCCCCAAGTGCTACAACCCCCCAGTACTGGCCTCTGCTTGGCTCCCCTTGATGCATGGAGGTGACAGTGCTGTCGCTGGTAGTCAGGTCAAGGTGAAACATGTCCTGTCTCAACAGCGTAGGTTCTGTATCTTCTTGTTGTATTTAGTGTTGTAGGAAGGATATTTATTAGAAGGGAAATTCCCAGGCTCTATTTTGGTGTCCCGTGGATGGAAATTCCTTTGCTAGTGCTTCATTGGGCTCACCCAGTCTGCTCATCTTCCTCTTCACGTGGGAAACTATTTGAAGAATAGTGGTTTAATAGGAGCATAAAGCATTCCTCAGCCAGCTGATGCTCTTGGTAAACTGTCAGCACTACAGTGTCTTGGAGATATCAAGAAGTTGTATGGAGACTGAAGACTTGAGCTACAGCTAGTGATGGGAAGTGGTTTTAAATAAGTTTTAGTTAACATAAAAGCAACACCTTTGAAAAGAGCTTGGATATTGTGTCACGACACACAGCAAAGCAGATGCTCCCTTGGTTTCTTCTGTATTCTGTCACACATTGTTATGGTGTCTGTCACCTGTTTTCAAACTTGGGAGATTGAAAAATAGGACAGCAAACATACTAGATGGGACTGCTTGCTGAGAGCGTGCCCTGCCTTCTGTCTCATTTCAGATGGGGGCACTTCCACTACTTTTTGAAAGGCAGCTGCTTCTATATATGTTCTCACTGACAGAAACTGATCCAGTGCCACTGGAGAGCTTTAGTCCCACTGCAAGTCAGTCACAGCCAGCGGGGTCATTTTGAGTAGGAGACCTTGGTCCAAATTGCTTAAATTCCTTTATAATTCCAGTCTGATCCAACAAGCTATTGACAGCTTTTGAAAACTCATTCTAACATTTTACATCTCTGGGTAGCTTAAATCATTGTTTATTTTGTTGTAGTCTAGTTCTTTCTAGTTAAAACCCCTGAAAAAAATTAACCCCTGTCAGCTTGGCAGAAAATTATCGTCATAAAAGCTCACAATAGTCAGAGCCCTTTTTAAATCCTTTTAGGTTGAATTCAGTGATGCAAATACAACAAATCCACTCCTTAAAAACAAAACAAAGCGAAAAAATTAAAAAAGATCCCTCCATAAACTGTCACAAATTCTCAAGTCTGGGATGTGACAGGTCTGCAGTTTCAGAAATCAGAGATTTACACTTCTGGGAAGCTATGATTCTGTAGTGGCAGCCTTCCCAGCATGAGGTATTCCTGTCTTGTCAAAGAAGCTTTGAAAGGAACAAATGCAATTTCATCAGTATCTTGAAGAACTCTGTGTTAGTTGCATTTTGTGAACGCTTTAAATAACACTGAGAAATTATGTTATATGATGGCCTAGCAATTAAAGGGCACAGTTGGCTGTCATCTTCCTAACATCGCCTTGCTGGTGTCTGTCTAGCTGCCAGAATAAGAAGGATTTTTGTGTTGTTGAGCACAGAATTTCCCCACAGGCAAAATCCCATCCATTTTTTATTCCATACCATAGATGGGACAAAGGGTTCGTTCCAAGTTGTGCTGTCCCTTTTGCAGGCATCTTCCAAAACTGAGGCCAGAAGAGATGAGCCTCCTGCAGATGGTGTGTATGTTAATCCTGAAGGGCTGATGGCCAGTTTGCTGCCATTCAGTGAACTGTGCTGTGCTGACATGGATTTGTGCCACGGGCAGGATTTTTTTTTTCTGGTGGTTTGCTCTATTTCCAGAGAAAAGTAGTGTAGGAAAAAGTAGTGTAGGAAAAAGAAAGCAAACTCAGTGCTGCTTCTGTTCTGAGTCTGGGTGTGGAGGCAGTGAGTAGAAAAGCTTCGTCTGTGTTACGTGGTTATATTTTGGTCTTAATAGCTCGTGGAGAAACTATATAGCTGTGTCCCAACTCCCTGTTACCTGCTGTCTCAGAATGTCCCGGCAGATTGATTCTGCAAGGGGCAGTTTCCATTCGACATGCCTTCATTTTCTCATCTAGATTCAAATAAGAGACCAAAAGTTGCAATCTTATCTGACTTTCTGAAAAGAAAATATCCTCTGTTGTTGGCTAAGTAGTGCCTTGAGGTCCTACTCATTGTCTGATGGATCTCTGTACAGTTGCTGTATACACCAGCTCTCTGTCCTGATTTTTTTTCTCATAATTGTTATTTTTGTATGGAAAGAGTTCACCAGAGAAGGCCTGCCATGGAAAAATGCAAACAGAGGATTTCAGTGACTGGTTTAGACCATCTCTCATTCCTCTGGAGTAACACTTAGCCCTTTGCAGGTAGACTCCATATAGCTACAAGTCACTGCAGCAGAAATAACAATAAGGGAAACTGTTGAGATGGTTGCTTCATCACTGGGGAACCGTAGCCTCAGGGAAGCACTGCAGCAGTATTTTTTAAGGTCTTATTTAGAATCTAATTATGAGGGGGTTTTCCTTCTTTCTAAGGCCACGTACAGAGTATGAGCTCAAAGCAGGGGAGTATGCTACTAGTGCACTGTGAGCAGAGCCTTGGTGGCATCCCTGCCAGTGTGTGATGCCTGTAGCACTGGGGACTTGCCACAGTGTCACTGTGGAACCCCTGGAATGTCGTGCTCCCAAGTAGATGGACCTGCCAGTATTGACTCAACAAGAGACACATACGTTGGCTTTTCCAAACCAGCAAGCTGAGGACTTAGCTTCATGTGGCATTAATGTGAGGTCATGGATCTGTCATCTGCATGCAAAAATCTCTCTGGAGTGTAAGTGGCAGTCAGACTGCATCTGGATGGCCCGGAGAGGTGTGGATGGAGCTTCAGAGGTGCTTAAGTTACTTATTATCTTACCTCAGGCGATGAAATGTTTCCCGTTCCTAATGCTAGCCCAACATTTGTTTCAAAACCCTATGTCCTTCAGACTTCTCTGCACCTTCCAGTGTTGATTTTCAAACATTAAGGAACTTGTACCTTTATGTAGGTGATTCATTCCTTCCCTATCACTTCTCTCCTGACATTTGAAATTGGATTTTGCAGCGGTACCACTTGCCTCCAACTGATAAGAAATGTTTGTTTCTGGCAAGATGGATTTTCTGTCTTGCTCCTCTCCTCTTTCCCTTTATCTATCCCCTTTTGCATTGTTCTTGTTGTTCTTTGTCTCCATTTTTGTCTTCTTTCCCCCTCCCACTGTTCTTGTCTACTTTTCCTCCACGTTCTCCTCTGTTCTTCATGTGTCCCTTCAGTCTTCTTTCACAGATATTTCTGCTTCTCAGCCCCTTTGCCTGAATCCCTTAGCCTGGAGCTGGTGCAGTGGTTACACAGATTGCAGAAAAAAAAGTCCACCTCCCTCCTGCCAGCTCTGGCCTTTGTGTCACAGCCAACTCTGGGTTTCGTTTCCCAAAGCATGTTGGTTTCATTGGCTTTTTGATAGGATTTTATTTTCTTTTTGCAGTCAAAAATTGGTTTGTTTTGTTGGGACCAGCGCATGTGGTTTGAGAGATCCTGGTTCAAGCTGTTGCCTTCCAATTTCCAGAGGGGACTTATGCCCTGGTCATTATTTCTTGTTAGAGTTCCATTTTGTATAAATAATTAAAGGCTAGCTGAAGCCAAACAAACTAAGCCAAACAAATTGTAGGTTAGGCATTCACCTGGAGCAGAGAGACCACAGGGGCATTCATGAATTAGCCCCTGGGCTAGCAGCCACTCTGTGGTCTTTCACTGTTTTAGTTTCCAAATAAACTGTGTTTTCTAATGTGCCCTTTCTTTTCTCCTCAAAGAGACCCAGCAAGGGAGCAGGCAAGACTCAGTATCAGGGAAGGGGGAGACGGCGAAGTGCAGAGGGGCTGGATCAGAGCCATGCAGTGGAGACTTGTAGCTGTGCCATGTGGGGCAGCAAAGAGGTGGGCCTGGGAAGGGCTGGAGGTTGAAGGTGCATGCAGAGGCTGCTTGGCAACACATAAGGCTCTGCTCAGCGTGACTCGGAGTGATTTTCTGTCCTGTGCGCTTCGGGGCTTATGGGATGGACTGAGGGAGAAGGAGAAAGGCAGCCCACTGAGACACCCCAGCCTTTCCCACAGTGGGCTGTTTGCTGCCCGAGCATCCTCGGCAGCCAGCATGTGTTAGCTCTGCTTGGCAGGCTCACGCCAGCACCTTTCAGAGCTGAAAGAGATCTGAACTGTATGGCTCCTTTGTTTAGTAGGAATCCCAGAGGCAAACCCAAAAGCGACAATAATGAAAAGCAACCCCCTATTACCTTCCTCTTTAATATCATCTTTTCTTACGTCTTCGTGCTTGGCTGTGGCTCTCAAAGGATAATTCATTAAAAAACTTTCTTAGAAAATGTAGCCACATGAAGTGACTTAGAATCTCACTACTGTCACTGTACTGTTCATTCAGGATGAGAGACTTTTATTGAGCCTTTAATTTATCTCAAAAGTTTTTTTTTTCCATCGTTGCTCTTTCTCCAATTCCATTTTTATAATAACAGGGCTTTCTTTTATTTACATTGAGGAAGCCTTGAATTCATAAACTGTCAGAGTGATTTTAATGTAGAATAAGGCTTTATCACTGCATATAAATATATTTAGCCTGAGATTCATTCTAAGTAACCTTTTGTGGGCTCAGAATAAATGTAACACTTTTTATGTGTACATACCACTAGATTTAAAATGAGATTTATGGCATTCACAGCTGTTGTTAGAGAATGGGGGGAAAGGGGGAACACTTTCCCAGCGTTTAAAGCTGCACCACTTTGAAATAATAAACCATTCTCTCCCAATTCAAAGTAATTTTACAGATATGTTTAAAGAACATAGCGAGTTTGTCCACTGCATTTGTAAGTTTTATACTCAGCCAGAAAAAGACACTTTGGAAAACTTTTTTTATTCATTATTGTTTGTACTAAAATACATTTTGTGGACTGTGAACAGCATCAAAGCCTTGCTGCGTGCTCTGTGCTGAGCATTGCTAGGTGAGGGATAGCTCATGGCAGGGAAGATACAGTTGGATACTCCAGGCAGAAGAAGTTTCCTCATTTTCTTCGCTGTTTTGCAAGCAGGATATTGTCACAGGGAGACATTGAGCCTCCTGTTTCAGTGTCTCATTACCAGTTGAGAAAGAGGTTGCCACAGGAGCTTAGCCAAGGTCTCAAAGGAAGCTTAAAGCAGAGCCAAAAACTAGACCCAGGTTCCCACTGGCTCCATCATGCACATTGACTTGGCTAAAACTTCCTTGAGCGTCTTGCCTGCTGCTGGATTTTTCCTTCAGCTTATTCAATTTTATTGGCAAACTTGTTTGGTCCCTTTCTCAAGCAGATATTGCTGATGCAACCCTTTCTCTTGGAAAAGTTTGGAGAAGTTGTGCCTGGTGCTATTAACTCTGCAGGAAATGTTCCAATCGATTTGTCAATTGTGCTGTAAAATGAACTGTGCAACTGCTGTATTTTTATCAGAGATGTGACACAGACAAATGTTTGTCACAAGATTTCTCAATAGTCATTTCACCAGGAACCAGGAGTGCCTTTCAAGCGAGAGTGCCGCTCAGTTATGGATATCCTGTCACCTTTATACTTTTCTTGTCACACAAAAAAAAATACGGTAACTACCACCTTATGTGAAATTGTCAGTGGCTGAGGATTTCTGACCTGCATTGGAGAAGTACAGGAAAAGCTGAGGGAACAGTGGGTGGGTTATTAGCAACCCTGTGCCTCCAAGTTGCTTTGGTGCTGTTTAGTGAGTTCTGGTGGAAGGTAACACTGCCAAGGATGGCACAGTGGGTGCAGGGGTGGAAATAGCTGGTCACATCCATTTTCTGTACATGAAACATTAACAGTGTTCAGCCTGTGGTGTCCATCCCCCTTGGCATCTCTAGCCAGTGCCTGGAAGTCTGCAAAAAGCAACAGAAAGGAGCAAGCATTATGTGGGTAGGCTTGAAGTGAATGGACAGGGACTTGCAGCTTCTGTGGGCAACACCTGGCAGTGCACAGATTGGGGAATGCTGGAAACTGCTGCACTCAAGTGCAACTGTCACTTTTGCAAGCAGAATGCAAAGGCCTGAGCTGCATCTTGTACGTGTGGTAGATGTGAGTGAGCGGATGGTTTGTGTTTAGTACGTCCTTGGGAGCCAGCGCTCTGTGCACACTGCCTGTGGCTGATGGAGAGGGTGCTTTCTGTGTATGCCCCATGGACTCCTCCCCCTCTACTCTGCCCTTGTGAGACCTCACCTGGAGTATGGTGTCCAGTTCTGGGCTCCCCAGTTCAAGAGGGACAGGGAAATACTGGAGAGAGTCCAACAGAGGCTACGAGGATGC
>JANHFX010007734.1:69992-99147 GCA_027560015.1 Chloroceryle amazona | reverse complement strand
GCGGCCCGTTGGGGACCTGGGGTGGGGACCCGCCTGGCCTTGGCTGTCGCCAAAAGAGCTCCGGGTGCGGCCCGAGCGCCGGGGGGGCCCGGCAGGACTGGCCGAGGCAGCTGTTGCACCACATAACCTCCTGGAAAGGGGTGACCTCACAGACGAGTGTATATCGATGGCCTTCACAATGGGCCGGTCAAAATTGGCCAGGTTTTCAAAGGATTTGATCCTCTGTTTGACAGAGAAGGATGAGGTAGGTTCATGTGGCCAGTTCAGCTCATAGTAGTAGTAATTCCTCCTGAAGCTCCTCAGCTTATTGGCAGCAGGGCAGCTAATGTTGCTGGCTGAGGGAGATGTGTTATGGATCCTCTGGGCGCTTTTGGAGGTGTACACCTCCTCCTTTACACTCTGGTCATTCGGCAGATTCAGATGGACCATCTTTAACATTCCTGTTGCTGCCTGGCTGTATTTCTCCTCTGCATCATGATGCTGGAGACCTTGCAAAGGGTGAACCTCTGAAACGTGACAGTCCTCCCTCAAGTGACCTGATATCTGGGCTGGCATTGAGTAAGTCCTTGTCACAGGTTTTGACAAGCCATAGAGATTTCTGTCCCCAGTGGTGTCCACTTTCGAGAAATACTGCACAGTCCCCATGTCCTCAGTCAGCTGAGGCACTTCAGTGTTCACCTCTTCGGTCTTCTCCAGCAATGGCTGCTGCAAAAATGATGCTGGTGAAGAGGAGGCAGAGGAGGAGGAAGAGGATGATGAGGAGGAAAGCTTCACTTCAATGAAAGTGCGCTGGATCTCCTGCCCTTCCAGCTGCTCCTGCTGAACCAAGGAGGAATTTAATGGAGAACAGCCTCCAGCAGATGGTCCTATGCTTTGCAGATCTAATTGCCTAACGTCATCTGTACTATAGATGCTCTTGATTGCATTCAGGCCTGTTCCAGGGTTCTCAGTCCTCCCTTTCATATACTCAACTTTTGGTATCCCCTGAGGAGATGAAGTGACTTTGGACTGACCATCTCTTTCTCTGAAATCATCCACCATAGCACCCTTAACCTGACACACTGCAGGTTGCATGGACACTTGCTCTTCTTCTGGCTTTCCCCATGCCTGCTGCATGTCTGTTAGTTCCCCACAGTCACATTTCATTTCACTGCTCCTTGTTGGGCTGCCAGTGCCATTCAGGAGAGGCAGAAGTGAATCTTCAGAAATGACCAGAAATGTTTTATTTTCTAGCTCCGACTTCAGAGCCCTTGAGGCTGCTGAAATGCTCTTGCCAGGATCTGGGCTTGTCGGTGAATTACGGGACAATGATGTTTTCTTCCCCAGGAGCTTGGGGGACAGCTGTGGAGAAACAGAAGCCCTTTTCTGATCAGCCCCACTGACTTTGGTAGGATTAATGCCAGAAGAATCTGAATTTGCCTTTGCTTTGTTTTTGATGGTGAATCCTTTTAGCTTTGGTCCTGCTTTGGCCTTCTGATTATTTAGAAGAGTATCCATTATACTTCTTTGTGCCATTCCCTTGGAGTCTGGACAGGATTTTTTCTGTGAGGATGGGCTGTGCGGTACTGCAGCTCCTTTGCAGTGATTTGTGCCTGAGCTTTGGACTTTTCCATTTGAAATCCTTCCTGAAGTCACAGAGTTAATTTTTTCATTTTTCCCTGGCAAGTCATGACTTGTATTAGCTTTCGGATCTTTAGATCTAGCGGGAAAGGGAGACCTGAGTGATATTGATCTTGATGACAATGCATTCACATTACTGCTGTCTGTTTTAGAAAAATTGGACAAATTGTTGGTTTCTTTCTTTACTAAGCAATAGCTAACAGCAAGATTACAGTCATCAGCCACTGTTTTCCCTTCACATTTGGATCTCTGCTCATCATGACATCCTTCTTTCTCAAACGAGTTGTTCTCCAAGACACTGACATTTTTAGCTGAGCAGAAGCTTATTTTTTTGCAGTGAAGTGACCCTTTTTCTTCAATGGATTCACAGCATTTCGTATGTCTGTTACTGTTTCCAAAACCCACTTCTTCTGTACTTAAGGCACCATTGTTACAGAAAGAGTAAACTTCAGGGATTTTGACAGAATTCTTTAAGATGTCTTTTTCTGGCAGGAAAACTGAGGAAGGAGAACACGAGGATGCAGAGGGCGTATCTGAACACTGTGAGGAACATGGAGTGGGACCACTGTGATCTTCCAAGTCTAGTTTGTTGATGCTTGTCTCCAGTGACCCACATGCTACACAGCCCTCAGTCTGCAAAGCTTTGCTGCCATAAGGGTACAGCGGGGACAGAGAGGATGAGCTAGTAGCAGATGCGAGATGCTGCTCCTGTGTGGGCTTTTGCAGCTCAACGTTCATGCAACAAATCTCAATTTGCTCCTCATCTGACTCCAATGCACTACAGCCTTCAGGGGTGTTAGCAGCAGCAGTAGCAGCAGAACAGGGCCCATGCAACACCTCATTAGCACTGTCAAAGGCTTCTGTGACAGACTCTGCATCCGAGTGAGAATCCTCCGCAGCCCCATACATAGACTTTGGAAACAGGTCACTTCTCTTACCTTCCAGAGAGTTTGCTACAGGCAACTCATCCTCATTTAAACTGCTAAAATTTCTAGAATAGCTATTTAAAGAGTTTTTATTCACAGTAAAAAGTTTGCCTGTGTTAATAGAGTCCAACACAGACAGCCCCAAAACCCCTTGTGCATTAGCTCCACCATTCACAGTTTTCTCCAGCAGTTCCTCCTTGGATGGCCGTGGCTCAGATCCAGGACAACCTTCGTCAGTCCCACAGCAGCACATAGTCGTGTACTCATCTCGGAGGGGGCTTTCTGCTCGTGACTGGGTGCACGAAGCCCTGCTCTCTGGAGCACCCATCTGGCTGAGCAAGTCATCAATATCAGTGATGGGGATGGCAGCGCAGTAACCGGCGTGGCTGCTTTTTGTGGTACCTCTTTGCACGTCCCTGCTTGTGGCATCAGATGGCAGTGTTGCTCTCTCCACCCCGCAGCCGCCACCAGTAATCTGCAAACCCACTCCTCGCTTCCCAGCACTCACTTCTTCCTCAGTTGAGAGGATGCTGTTGACATCGTCCTGATTTTGACTGTCTACCCCTGGAGACAGGATGAAGTTTGTAAATTGTCTGACAGCTGCATCGTGATAAAAATGAATAAAGAAAAGAAGAAGGAAAATTCTGTCAGATATAGGAAGTGATACACAAAACAGATTTTATTGCAAAAATAGTCACCCACATAGTCAGACTACATGTTTTCCTTTTGCTCTGCACTCATCCTCTTCTGCAACAGTGTTTGTAACAACTGAAATCAATCATAACCCTACATATTTGAGCAACATACAGGAGGGAGCAATCCACTTATCCGAGGTGAGTAGTAATGATCTGTTTAAATCTCATCTTTGAAATTTCAGCAGTCAAGAAGCCAACTACCAAGGTGTCAGTGTGCAGTAAATCAGGCTGAGCAGTACTGCTTCTCATTACCTGTTTGATCGAAGATGTCTCCAGTAGATTGCAGAAAGTACACAAAGCCCCGGCACAGCAAACAAAGGTGAACAGATAACACAGTGACAAGCTGTGCATAAATAACTTGACTCTGATTCCCTCAGCACTTCTGCATGTGTTTAATGTGACATGCACGGGTAGTGATGGTATACAAGCATTAAGCACATGGGCTTTACAAGATTTCCGGCACAGACCTTTCCTTGCTTCCAATACATGTTTAACCTACTCCTGGGTAACACACTGAGCTCCCTGTCACTACCACACTCCGACACATTCCTGTTCACCCATTTCTCCAGCTACTCAATTTCCAAATCTTCACTGCAAGCATCTGCTTGCACCTTTCTACACTGCTTATAGGACACACATCCCCATTCAAACTGCTTTCCAGAGGCCAGTTACTATCAGATGAGGTGTAGAGTGCATGGTGAATGAAGGGTGTATTTGAAGAGTCAGCATCCCTTCCTGCTCACTCAAACCTGATAGAACATCTCACTAATCCTTGCACAAACCTGTGGGATTATCCACACCACCTAATTTAGCAACCCATGTCAAGAAGTGCAGATTCCTCCTGGAGTTAACAAAGGAGAAGAGAAATTTGAAGCAGCCAGGTTAGGATTTGAAGTACTGCCTTGCTTCAGTACGCTGGATCACGCACTGAAGGACCCTCTTCTCTGCCAGCAGGGCAGGGTGAGGGGCAGTGTAAAGCAGAAGAGCTGCCTGATAAAGGGGTGACAGTGTTCCCCTAGCCCAATGCTATTAGTTTGCAAAAGCCACAGCAACCTAAGGAAACAAGAACAGGACGCTGCCAAGCCAGGAATGCCTTAAAGCATCTGGAAGCATTTTAGGCTCCCAGGTATTAATAGGTGCGTGAATAAGATCATAAGCTAGAACAAAGCAAAATATTCTGTTTTGCCTGAATTTGAAAAGTATGCTTTCCTTTTTCAAACACTCATTTCCACACCACGTAATTTGTACAGTCTTTGGGGATGTATATGTTGCTGCAGCAGCAAAAATCAGCCCTAAGCAGAAACTAAGAAGGTATCAAAAATTTCAATTCAAACTTGAAAACTGTTCATAAGAAACATGCAAATAAACATTCTGATAAGATTCTAGTTTTCTTTGGGTTTCTTTTTCATTTCACTTTAGAGAATTCTGACAAACAAAAGGAAAAGGAAAAAGAAAAATATAAAAGTAAAAGAAAAAAAGAAAAAAAAAGTAAAAAAAAGAAAAAAGAAAAGATGCATTTATTACTTTATTGCCCATTAATAACATTACTTACATTTTTGATTTAAGAGAGACAGATGTGATTATTAAAGGGTCAATATATTTACTAAGCAGGCACAGCAGTAAAAATGGGTTGCCAGGACAGGGTTGCTGATGAGTTTCCTCCAGGTCTGTATGAAATGACTCAGACCTCTTCAAATACTGGCAGGAGGGACATACTGTAAGTGGGAGCTTTGAATGTTTCACACAGGAGTAGGCTCACTCCCCACATCGTGGTGCTAGAAGAGGACGCTGAAGCCTGGGTTGGAGATGAAGTGCTTTGTCTGGCTCACCAGTGCAGATACAATGTACACCCTGTTTTCAATCTGGATTGATGTGGGAAGATGGGGCAGCACAAGATCAGACGCAGCCAATCCAAGGGAACTTTCTTCACTGGTACTCAGAATAAATGTTATGAAAACAAAACTACTGTTCTCACCTGATGCTGCTTTCTGGATCTCCAGGGTTACAGATGTGGGAAGACACTGCATAAGCAAGCAGATTTCCTCATACGTCATCTTACTGACTGGGATACTGTTGATGGTGGTAATCTCATCTCCTACAGCCATCTTGCCCATTGATCCCTAATGAAATCACAAATTCACGGAAATTATAAATACACATCAGAAGCCCTGACACAGGGGCAAAGATTGCAGGGAAGCAATTATTGTTTATGAGCAACATTCTTTATTATTTTACATGACTGCAAAGCACAGGTACTACAGCTGTCAATTTGCCAACATGTAAATAAAAACCAGCCTGTGCTTTTGCCAGGAGAGGAATTAATGATCAATCTTAAACAGGAAGGTCAAAAGAGCGGCTGGTTTCTCTGAGAGATCAGTATTAGGATGGAGGACATAGACCTCTTCATTTAAATTAATTAAGATGAATCAACCCCAGCTTCTTCAGGACTGGAACACTTTCTATAACTTTCGCATTTCATGTATGTATTATATTCCCGGTCACAACCTCCCATTGGACCAATGGGGCTCTCACAAATAACTAAATTGGACAGGGACTAAGGTTTTAAGGTAAAAGCCTAAATATGTTTCTAACCACTGCACAATAAATCAGAGAAAAAGGTGAGAACAGAATTAAAATCGTTAGCTCTTTCAGCACAGTTCAAACTGCTGCAACATACCCCCTCTTACCCCAGTGGCCACTAACTAGATGAAAAATGCTACATCCAGCTTTGTACACCAGAGTATCCTCCTTCCTCTTTCTGCACTTTTGGATCTAGATCAGCAGCTCCACATCCAGCATGGAACAAGTATCCCCACTAATACATGCATGTATGAGCTGTAGAACAGCAATACATTACTGGCACTACTGTGGTCCCTGGCAAACCTGGCCAGCACCGAAGGCCTCCTGGTACCAGATTTGTGTAACACAGGAATACATATTAAATAATAGAGCATAATAAACATTTTATCACCAGGATTTACTTATTTTGCCTTTGCCCCTGGTAAAAGGAAAGGAAACAGAAGAACAGTATTCCCTCAAAATTATGACTGTGAATGGGAAAGAGTCCATCCCAGTAAATCTGCCTCTTGACTTGCTTAGTTTTGAACAAGCCAGGGTGCACTTCTGAATCAGAAATTTTTGATTTAAGAGCAGCTTCAGAACATTTCCCTTGCACTTACTCTGAACAGATACTTGTTGCTTAATACTACCAGCACTACTGCTACTATTACTAATTGTTGCAAAGTGAAAGCGAATCAGAAAAAGGCATCCCAAATAAAAAATTACCATTTCTGCTGCTCCACCTGGCCGCAGCCCTGTGACAACAACCTTTAAGGGCATGGCCTGGATTTCCAAATCCAGGCCAAAAGACTCGTGCTCATTGCGAACCAGAGTGACTATTTCACCCTGGCCCTGCCCAGACCCATTGGGCACTTCACACTTCTTGCTGTGAGGGAGTGTCCTCACAACAGGCTTGTTGTAAGAGCCGTGCTCCTCCGTCCTCTGTCTCTGAAGGCTTCGGCACTCAGTGCTCATCATGCTTTTCACTCTTGTGACTGCTCTGTGCTCAAGTTTTGGTGATCTCTTAGATTCAAGCTGTGCTTCCCGGAGCTCCTTCAAACTCAAGCTACCAAGACGAACTTCAGGCACACTTGAGTAATCAAATGCTATGATGGGGAAGAAAGGAGAGTCAGTTTGCCCCAGCGTGCTGCCTGCAGACTCCATAGAGTTGCTGAAGACAGGGGAAGACGTCTCTGTGCCACTGTATCTAGATGACTCACTATCCTGGCTCTCATCATCGATTTCTACAGATGAGGTTGTAGTGACAATGCCAGCATCCTCCTGGCTTTTGGCCCTCTGGCTTCTTTGCATGTGGGAACTTTCATCATCATCACTAACGTCACCATCATAGAAAACAACTCTCCTCTGTCGATGAAAAGGGCTGCGGGCAGATTTGGGGCTGTCACTGAGGATGCCAGGTCGGACACATTCCACATGCTTGTTGTGAAGGCTGGATGATCTCCCACTAGTTGGAGAAGCCAGACCATTTGCTTTGGCCACTCCTGATTCTCTAATAGCTAAGGGGGAAAAAAAAAAAAAGTAGTAAAAAGTTATATTTTAACTGCATTTTTAGGTGACTTTTATATTTATATTATAGATGACCACTCATCTGATTGGAGCAGAGTACATATAGCTGTGTTTGCAGGTGAAACTTAACCTCTCCTCACAAGGCAAAAATCAGATATTTCACATCCTCCCTATAACTACAGTAAATGGCAAGAGGGATGGCAGATAACTCTACAATTTATAGATAATTCTTGAAATCACTTCATGGCACACCTGGTTGTATTTTCAGTTTATTCCTAAACTATGACTATGACCTAAAGAAGAACAGGATGAAAATTCACATGTACTTTACCTTAAACAACAAAATTTATTTGACATTTTGCTTAAATGTATGCTGAGGACTGCCTGCACCAACTCACAAAGAATGAAAAATGCTTTCTGAACAAAGACACATGCATACAGCAATCAGTTTCAAACTAAAGACTCATAAACCCAGGAAACCTTTCCACATTCTTTGCAGAAAGCACTGAATCTTATTTGGCAGAATATTTTTTGTTTGTTTTGTGGGTATTTTAAAATGTAAAAATGCTTTTAAGCATTAAATAATACATTTCCAGGGAAAATAAAGCATAGACAAAGGCATTACTTGAGAAGCATAGAAAAGGGGCAACACATGTAATATCCTTTGAATTTGATATCAAGTGCATATCAGTAAGGAAATATAAGATTCTTTTAATCAATTTCTATGGGGAAAAAGACACATGCAAAATATCTGATGTCACATTGAACATTTGATTTTTTTTACACAGCTGTAAGTGACATTTTGAATTTGTGTATTTGAGATAGCTAAACCCACTTTTATTTAAATGTAATCAATCAGATGATCATCATTCATTGAAAAAACCCTGCAGTGTTGTCAATCTAGTTTCAGCCAAACCAGTCAAATAAAGTCGTTTTCACATAATCAGAGAAGCAATTTGGACAAAGTACCATGGAAACAGGCATTTATGTGCATTGTTGTAAACCCCTTCCATTTTCCAGAATTTCTTATGATCAGCACTAGCTTGTACTAAACTGCTCAGCATTTCTTACCAGCACAGGAATCATCATAACTCTACTGTAAAGCAAACCAGTGCTCAGTGACTCTCCCACCATTAGCCTAATGACGAGACACATCTCCATTGCTTACTCAGGCTGCCAGGAAGAAGAGAGCTATCATCCAACAAACTGTTTCTGTGCTTCTGACGGTGCTGCTCTTCGTCACTGGAGCCACTTACAGCATCAGAACACGGGAGCTGGTTCGTACCATCGTGTGAGAAGTACTGGGAAAGCTCTGCCTCAGAGCTGACAGATCCCTGCTGAAAAGAAGTGAGCCTGGTGACCAGCTGTCATCAATGCATAAAGCCCCTGTCTGCAGGCAGGCACTAGAAACTCCACTCACACTGCTGTGTTAATAAAGGAAGTTTAAAGACAATTTTTAAATTAGAGGACTTGTCAGTCTATCGACAGCCAAACTATCAAACTTGTATGGCTGAAATGCTGCACATCAATAGGTTTTTAGCCCATATAATAAATAAAAAGTGATTCCAAATCCCACTACTTTGCAGGTGTGGTACAATGCAGAAACATGGGATGAAACCCTTCGCTTCTGTACTAAGAGAAGGAAAGTGTTTGTTCCTCTGAACACAGCTTGCATGGCTGCTTTGGCTTTCCCAGGAAAACCAGGTACTTCTCCACTGTAATGGATGCACTGAGAGACCAAGCGCTCAGACTTCTGCCCACAAAGTCAGGTCTCTCCTACTAAGTTCATCTCTATGTCCTACAGAGCTGGGGTGACTTCAAGGTGGCAGGAGGTGGGAGATCACGGCTCTCTCTGCCATGCTCTACTTCATTCCCAAAGGCTACAGCCACACAGACAAACAGGAACTTGCTGCTGTCGTGTGTAATGTGTGATGTAAGAAACAAACCCTTTTAAGGAGCACATGTGATGAAGCACAGAGGTTTGGTTTTGAACTCCTTGATCAAGTAAGAGCTTCAGTGAAAGTTGAATTTGAAGCAGACACGGTTTTTATTGCATTTAATCCTTTTACCCGGCTTGCTGGCTCCAGAAAGCGCTTCATTGTCCAGCTGAGAGGAGATGAGGTCTCTCCTTGTTTGGCCTTCACACTAGGAGATGGACTTTTCTGTACAGCTCCTGCTAAACACAGCTTAGTTAGATGCCAAAAATAATAGTTGTGGTCCATATACCCAAACAAGCTCCTTCTGAGCTGGGGGACTGCATTTAATCCCACTTATTTATTATCTGAACTGGTTTTCTAAAGTGAGATTTATTAAACATTTCACAACGTCTCTTTCAGATCAGGTGAAACGTTATCACAGAGGCATGATATGCCAGCCAGGCCCAGGACAGAGCTATGAACAAGAAGTGTGCAGGAGATCGTCTTCCTCACCCACTGGAACATGTGCATGACTAGGTGCAACCTCAAAAGACAAATTAGAAGACACTGGCAAGGTCTCCTTCAGAAAAGGTCTTAGCTGACACAAACAGGATAATTATAAATGTAACATTTCTGTCTAAAAATCACCTTACTGGTCACTCTGCCATTGCCAAGAGTTTGCTTTCATCTGTAAGATTTTAGGAAGTGCTAAGTCTGGAGTTCAAAAACATCAGGCAAATGCCAAAGCACACATTTTGACAGGACCCCAAAGATTAAAACGGAGTTAAGAGAGATATTCCAGTATGAAATATCTGGACTTTTCCAAATAGACACAACAATACTTTTTTTTTTTTTCCATCCACATGGGTAAACATACACAGATGGAGTTGGGACACTGTGCTTCCCTTTCATCTTGAGGAGTGAATAAAGCAACCACCTCTTGGCAACTCTACTTTCAGATCATGGCAGCCTAGTGAAACAAAGCAAGTAACATGAGCTATAGAGTTGGTTCATCTGTACTTGGTATTTTTGCTACAATTTCTGCAATGAACACAGTGATAACACCCCCTAATCTGTTACACTGTTTTGAGAGCCCTCAATATATTGATGTTGGGGAAATCAACAGCATGTCCTTAGACTTCCCACATCTCAAAAAGGATACATATTAGGAGAGAACATGCTGCTACCTGTGACGTGAGAAGAGCTGGCATCCTTGCTCTCTCGGTGGGTAGTACGTGCAATTGCTTCATCCATTTCCTGCTCAGAAACCTTAAGTCAAGTGGAGGACAGAAATCAAAGTGGGCAGATGAAACAGACACAGTAAAGAAGAACTAGTTGAGAGTTCTGGTCCCGTGATTCAGTCTCCCTCCATGCCATTCTCCTGCAGAAGCCAGAAGGCAGAAGCCTGACAACTTCATGAAGATGATGTTCATGTGCCACATTACGCAAACAAACAAAACTGCACCAGACTTAAAGAAATAAAATTAAACCATTACGGCACAATGTTAACTCAATTAAGCCTTGTACATTGATTTATCAAGAAAATATTACTTTAAAATACACAAAGACTGCTTTGTACAAGCATACATCAGCAACAGAAGAAATTCTACATTTAACATACCGGAAGAATGCCAGACTTCCTGAGATATTAACTGTCCTTTTAATTTTCATTTCTCCTTGCTTTTAAAAAGAAAACCTAAGTCAGTAATTGGTAATTAATGTTCCTCTGGATTAAGAATAAATACTGGTTTGCTGTATTTGCTAGTTTTATCATAAGTTACTGCCATGCACTTAATTCTTCTAACTGGAAAACTCCATATAATTTTATAACAGGAACAACCAGTCTGCAGGAGTATATATTTAAAAACAGAAAGCAAGTTAATTCTGTCAAATATAATTTCTATGCACGTTGCTTTACATGAATTAAAATTCAGCATAAAGAGATACTAGAAACTTGAATCTTTCTGAGCCATGAAGATTTGAAAGATTCCTAAGCGAACTCAGCAGTTTAAACATAGTTTAAACGCCACGTTCACTCAGAAAAACAAGAAGAAAGAAAATTTTGTGGTATTTCTCTTGGAAGTACATGAAAACACTAAAATGAACATATTCAGAAACAAAATGTACTGTGGACCTTTTGTATCTTAAAATGAGACATTGAGTATAAAAATGTCCAAAACAATCTAAGCCTTTGTAGAAATATATATCTGTTTTCAGCCTATGGCATGACCTTACAGCAAACCAAAAGCCTCCGGGCTCCTGGGGCACAGGGAGTTCCTACAGGACATGGACCAAGCCCTGAAGAGTATGCTCCAGGACATTTACACAAACCTTTGTGTACAAGATGTCTGAAGAATAGGTGCTGCGCAAACGGAAGTATCTGTTTAAAACTAACCAAAAAAAATCTACACTTCTGCAAGCTCTACCAATTTTGATTTTTAGCATCTTCAGTGTAAATCAAACTGGAGAGGGACAAGCTAATTCCTAACTACAATCTGCAAATGAGGACATTAGTAAGATAATAAAGTAAAATAAAATAACAAAATACACCATACACTTCTGTACATCCCCCACTTCTGTCAGAAAAAGGATGACCGTGAAATAACAATAAATACAGGTCCCCACATGGACACACTTTCAGAGATCCAGCTATGAAGGACTGTGGATTCGGTACTGCCTGAAAAAAGAAAAATGCTTTAGGGTCATTCCAGCTCAACTTTTAGCTTTTCTTAGCATTTCTTGGCAAAGGATTTGTTGTAATTTAAAATATCTATGGAAAACTGTAATATGAGATACTTAATAGTTTCCCTCTGTTCCTGAAAAGTAGCAAGCAATTAGCTTAACTCAGTTCATTTTCTCAGCAGATACCTGGTTAAGTCACTCAACAGCTTTTGAGCCACTACCACAGCAATATAAAGGACAGAGGAGAGTGCAGGCTCCACTCCATGGTGTTTTTATTTCATGGTGCTTACAGACTCTCCAAAAAGTCTAGATGGCTTAATAATGAAATCAAATCGAACCATCATGCTGGTTCAGCACTACATACAGACTCACTAGAAATATTGTTATCTTAGGCAATAAGCCCAATTCTTACCCCTCCCCTGCTTACCTTTAACAGAACCACAGCCTCTTTCTTTTTAGTAACACAAAGCCTCACAGCAGTGATAATAAACTCTGGGCAGTAGACCCCTATTTGTCTATTGTTTGTGTATTTGATTTAACAGAAAATAACTAATTAATTATAAAATAAGAAACCTGAGTTCTCCTAAATATGGATTTATCAAGGCCTCCATTTGTAGTTATGAGTTCAAAAGTCAGAGCTCTCTGGACCCACTAATGCAAATATTTTCACAGCTTCATTCCTGTTTAAACAGGAAGGTTTTGTACACTTATGAAATTCTTTGAAATATTGAAATAAAAAGAAGCTGTTATTCCCTGCAGCTTGGTTAGAAGGCTTTTATCTTCTATCATCAATTTTTAAAAATTACTTGAAAATACTCACTTCGTAATTACAGCCTTATTTCCATACTGCCCTTGTATAGATTTCACAGTAGCAGTACATTCCAGATTCTCACATTTTAATTCCTCAAGGAAAACTTTGATCTTTGGACGGAGTTTACTTTTTTAAAAACAGTATTCCTACAGATTTGTTACAATTGATCAGTTCAATCTGTTGATATTTATATTCCTGACCCTAAATGATATTCTACTCAGAGACAAACTAACTGTAAAATAGTTTTTAGGAGAAAGAGGACTTGTGCCATATTCGCATTGCCACTTGGTTCAAGTGCTGAGAAAGATAGGAACACATCACTCAAGTAGTTCCAGGAAAATTGCATTTGATCAGTGGGTGACTAAGTGAAAAGCAGCAGGGACAGCCCAGTATTGCTGCACCTTACAAAACTGGAAGGCATCATTACAATCCTGACTTCTTGCACAGTATATGCCATAGAGAGAAAAATTCAATATTCTTCATTTGCTGCTTTCCCAGAATCAAATTACTCTGCCAGATGAAAACCACACAGGTATACACTAACACATTTTCTCCTCACCTTTGGGTTAGGATGCCGACTAATGATTAGGCTGACTGGACCTGGACCACATTCACTCAGGATGGCATAGGCTTCACTTAATGCTGCGTGACGCAGACTCACTGAATCTGCCTCCAGGATCTGGTCACCCCGACTGCAGAGAGACATAGAGCCAGTTAATCACAAACGTCTGCTTGTGATTAACAAAAACACTGGTGCTTTCATCTGATGTCCAAACTTTGTGAAAGATACAAGTGTCTGGAAAACATCTGACTTGCAAAGAAGCCAGTCTTGCTCTTGCTCCCAGTGACGTGAATGCTTTAAGTCCTGTTGACTTTGGGAGGGAGAAAGCAAACTTCAATTCTAGTTCTGCAGTCAGATACTTGTTGAGTGCAGAAAAGGAAAAATTAGATTCAGATGGGCTGTTCCTTCTCATCATATTGAATTACTTAACACAAACAATGATAAGAAATTCATGGTTTAGATACAAGTTTATGAAATGTCTCCAGGAAAAAAAATCAACTGCGTAAGTCTGTATTTGCTTCAAATTAACATATAGAGCCCATTAAAAAGGAAAAAAAAAAAAGAAAAAAACAACCATCTTCTGAAAGGAAAGCACAGATTGTTTAGCTTTGTTTTCCTAGTTTCTTAACTCTTGCTCATGGTGCTCAGACATCTGGAACTATTTAAAAGAAAATGTCATCAACTAGGGATATCATTAAAACATTCTCCCTAATTACTAAATCATTTGCTTTAAAAAGACACGCTCAAACAATCTACTACTGCTGATTTACATTGGGCTACTTGCGACAATGGAAATCAGTTTGCACTGTGAGTCCACACACAAAAGGTGTAATGGTAATTGCAAGTGGGAGCCTGCAGTAACCTGCATTTCTGGTAGAAGCTCAAGAAAGCAAAGGGTAACCCATCAGTTGTGTAATCATACCACTGCTCTGCCCATCTGCTATAAGAAACTACACAACTGGAGTCGCTTACACAGGCGCATGATTGAGAGGAGGAGCTCAGATACAGAAGAGCTGGATTCAAACCTCTCCTAGTATTGCAAAGCTAGTATTTGATTAATAAAGTTTTCCAAAAATCAAAAACATCCTTTGGAGCCATAAACCGCTGATGGGACAACAGAAGCAATGTCTCAAAGAAGCAAGCTAGATATCTGGGAAGAATGCCTGGATATAATCAATGACTTAAACTTAATGAACAATACAGCTGTAAGATACAGATAAAAACAGCACTGCAATCTTTTGCTTTCTTGTAAACCTCTTTGGAAGTTAGCATTAAATACTGTCTCTATAGATATTTCTACACTGTAGGAACTTTCAAGAGTTATGGCAGAGATGCCCCCATAAAAAATACCTTCTTCCCTTATTGAAAAAAATCAAATTGCTCTACCACAGTTTTTCTGGTGAGCAAGGAAACAGAAGGCACTCTTGACCCATGTGGAAGCAAGGCATTTGCTCTGCCTCTCTGCATCAATGCTCAGGCCACATGTTCATTGAGGATCACACATTCCCAGTGGGTCTTCAGTGCAGCCTCCCTTTCTGAGCAATTTTCCCAGTGACCGCCAGCATTTATGCAGCAATGCAGAAAGGCAGAAGATTTCCTCCTATGTTTTTTAAAAATGAAGCCCCCTGGAAGTGAACAGCAAATAACTTTCTGTCACTTAATCCAATGTAAAGCACAAAGGAACCCTAGGAATGATTGCTTCTCTCTCTTATGGTTCCTTGAAGACATCCAAACTCCCTGACAGAGGAAATGAGATGGGCAGTTCCGCCTGCAGCAATCCTGCCACTGACAGTAAGGGCAGAAAAGAGCTGCTGCAGCCATGGGCATAGTCAGCTGCAAGAACATCTCCCCCAGATCTTTTTAGGAGAGAGTTTCAGGTGACGGAGCTTTACCAGAGCTCTGCAAGTTTCTTCCTGACATGGGGTCTCTGGCTGCAGCTCTGATAAAAAACCATGAGGCTGCACTTCTTGCTGCTCCCCTTTCTCAAAGGGTGCTATTAGGCTCAGCTTTCTCTATAGAGAATTAAAAAACAAACCCAAACCTTAATGCTCATGCTGCTTCCAGCACACAGAATAATGTTTCCTGGGTATTCAATATCACTTCAGAATGTCTTTATTTAAATGTTTTCTTTTTGGTGGACTCTTAAGTATAATCCCTCCCTGCTACATCAACCAGTTGATGAAAACAAAGTCTCAATCGATTTTAATATAAAACCACTCCAGCATGTTTCTGCTTTAACTAACCTTAATCTGCCATCCATCTTAGCCACTGATCCTGGGGCCAGGCTGTGAATGTATATCCCTGGAGAACTGTTTTCCAGCGTGAGACAACAGGCACCAATGCCGAGCCCAACCCCTGGCTCTGTGAAAAAACAAGAAGTACAAAGAAAAGTAGCAGATTGTAATCACACAGGACACACGAGTGTTTGTGTTCCCACATCCCATCTGAGAACAAGACCCATGTATTGTTTCAAGGCTGGCCTTAGGTGCAGTCAGTCAGGAAGCCAAGACCAACAGTGGAAATCAGGACTGAAAATATCTGATCCTGACTGTTTTCTGAGATCCATCACTCCCAGCAAATTTCTGTGTGCTGTGGGAACTGCCTAGAAATGTTGCACAAGGTCTGATCCAGTTCAAGGCACAAAGGTGTCGGGCCAACAATCCCATGGAGATGTCACTTAAAAATATTGCAGAAAATGTGTGCACAGAAGATGCTGCCAGCTGTACTGCTTTCTTAAATACCTGCATGGCATCCTCAACGAAGAGGCATGAAGAAAGGCGAGCTGTTACCTCTAGTCCAGCGACTACCTCTGTCCACTTTCACCTTTACTTCAGGTAACAGCATTCCTAAAGTAGGAATTGCTGGACATCCTACCTTCTCTCTCCACATTTTTAATCCAACCTTTAAAATCAGCATATTTTAAGCCTTTAAAATAGGCATATTTGTCCCACAATGTATAGCATATGCTCTTAAGTTTATCTTGTGCAATTACTGATAATGAGAGCAACCCTCAGGAAGGAGTTCAAACAGCTCATCCTGGCAATTCTGAGCACTCTGTGCAGCTTTAACTTCCCCAGAGCTGCCCTGCACAAGAAAGGCATGACCATCTGGGCTGCTGACAGGCTGATTCACATTTTGCCTGGTATCTCACAGCCTCCCTCTTTCAGCAGCACAGACACTGAAAGAGCCTACTGACACTGGAGCAGAAAGTGTGGAGGGGTGAATTCTTCAGAAGTTTTTGCACTACAGGATATTTCTCTCCCCCATCCTGTGGTTCAAGATCAGATGCACACGTGTAGGGTACTCTGGATATTAGTCACTAGCCTATTTCCATAAACTCCCACGGGACACACAGATTCACCCTCCAAGCCCATTTTGATGGACCCTCACCTTTATTAAGTGTCACATCCATGACAATTCTGTCTTTAGGGCCAGGTCCTTTGCGGCTGAAGGAGGAACCATCCACCTCATCGGGGCCAGGGACTGGCAAGCCACCGCTAGCACTGGAGCTAGGAGAGCTGGAGCGGCTCAGTAAGGTGGGAGTCACACAGGGTGTGAGGCTTGGGCTGCGCAGACGCGTGCGCACTGTCAGGGTCACCACACCTTTCTTGAGTTGCTGGAAAGACATCAGAGAACCCCAGTAAGGTGATGTGATACATGAACATTTGCCAGTAAACCAAAGAACGTGAAGTTGAGGGTACAATACAGCAATAAAAGAAGAGGAGCATGAATCTCTCTCATGTGTCCATGTTACCTTAAACCTCTGAATGGCCTCCTGATGGGTCAGTCCTTGTAGAGACTCTCCATTAACTTCTAGGATTTCATCTCCTGTTAATTAGATACAAAAAATTAATTCAGTGGTATACAGACTATAAAGATGTAAAAAACCTTTACTGTACATAACACAACTTGCTACTTTAGGGATTCCAGTTAATTGCTCAGTTAAAAGCCTTTTACTGTTGCCAGTTTATTTTCACTTGTCCTAATGCCTTTACGATTTAACAGTGATGAATGAGCAATGTAAAACCAGTTCTTCAGTACAGATCCTTAACCTGGCATCCTCATGCTAACAAACAAGCTGAAAACACTACAGATTTTAACTGAAGTATGAAAATAGCTGCTCATAGCACAAAGACCAAAGGGACTAAAAAACTCCCCTTTCTTTTGTGAATGTGAATTTCTTTTGTGAACAGAAGAAATTAGAGTCTAAGTGAAACACTACAGCACATCACTCCAAAGCCTGTTCAGAGAAAACTAACCTGCAAAGCAGGTGTGTCCCTTCACTAAATGTCTAAGGAAAAGCAAATGTGTCCCTTCATTAAATGTCTAAGGATGAAGAAGTGTTTAGCCCCCCACACTATAACAGCAAATGTCCTTCTTACTTCAATCAGCACACCCTGTCACATTTCTACCTGCTTCCAGGCTCTGAGTCTTAATACTTACACCCAGCTGTTTTAATGTACCTTCATTTTATTAAAAGGAGGGTCAGCATGATCCAGAGCCACTTTCTGCAGTTTTACTTGCATCTGTGCAAAAATTAGATGGGGTGATGTCAGCAGACAAGTCTACCTCTCCTACCCACAGTGGAAAACAAAACCAGCAACAAAATAACAACAATATAATAATAATTTTATTTTTTTAAAAAAAAAAAAGAGTATGCAAGCTCTGAGTAGCCTGAAATGGCTTGCTGCGTTTATGGGACAGCTGCTGCTTATTGGCTTCCCATGGTGAGTGCACAACCTATGCTGCAGGGACACGAGATTCCCTCTGGCAGCAAGTGTGAGAGTTGGCACCAGATGCAGCCTCAGATAAAGCAAGTATGATGAGATGTAAAAAGGGGAATGATGATATGAGAAGAAGTAACACAGGAGCAGCTTTCTGTGGAAGAAAAGTAACAGCCCCTGCAGTGGATTTGCAAAAGACCACTCTAAACTCATGGTCACTTTGTATTTTCAGCAGTGTGTTAAGAGTCTGTGTCTCTGGCATAGTACTCGGAACAGGGGACATACACACACAGAGCAGGCTGTATGTCCTACTCACAAATGCAGCCTGAAAAATAGAAAAATCAGGATATATCTACTTCTCTAGCTAGCTGGGTGTTATTACTGCCAATCCTATCCTTCCTCTTTACTTCTTCTGATTATGACTTGTTGATTCATGCCAAAATCATACCAAGAAGCTCAGAGAGCACAAAGGCCCAAATCCCTTGTCCTGCACCTGCAGAGGAGTAATCCCATGCACCAGTGCAGGTTAGGGGTTGACCTACTGGAAAGCAGCTCCATGGAGAAGGACCTTGGAATCCTGGTGGACAAGTTAACCAGGAGACATCAATGTTCTGTTGGAGCCAAGAAGGCCAGTGGTATCCTGGGGTACATTAGGAAGAGTGTGACCAGAAGGTCGAGGGAGATTTTCCTCCCCCTCTACTCTGCACTACTGAGGCTGCATCTGGAGTATTGCATCCAGTTATGGGCTCCCCAGTTCAAGAAAGATAGAGAACTACTGGACAGAGTCCAACAGAAGGCTACAAAGATGATGAGGGGACAGACATCTCTCTTATGAGCGAAGGCTGACAGACCTGTAGCTGTTTAGCCTGGAGAAAACAAGACTTAGAGGAGACAGTGTTTATAAATATAATGGGGAGTGATCAAGAGGATGGGACCAGTTTCTTTTCAGTGGTGTCCAGTGACAGGACAATGAGCAAAAGGAATAGATTACAACATAGGAAGTTCCTCCTAAACATAAGGAGAAACTTTACTTTGAGGGTGACTGGAGCACTGGAACAGCCTGCCCACAGAGGCTGTGGAGCCTCTTTCTCAGGAGACCTACAAGACTTGGCTGGACACATTTCTGTGCAAACCTGCTTTAGTAAGAGGGTTGGACTAGAAGATCTCCAGAAGTCCCTTCCAACCCCTACCATTCCATAAAACAGCCTCTTCCTCTGTAAAACCCCTTCTCGGACCAGCATATTTAAGCCAGATGTTCCTTGAATAGGTAAGTTTTGTTGATATCAACGACCCTCTCCAACTGAAGAAGTGCAGCTTATGGCTTGGGCAAATAAAGGTCACTGAAGAGGAAGGGGGAAAAAAAAAAGGTCATGCAGTAGTTTCCCCTTCTTAATATGCAGTCTAATCAAGTTAACTGCTATGAACAATCTTCCCCAAGATGGACAAACAAGGTGTGTTAGATCCTCCACAGCTTCTTACTGATGGCCAGGTGCCTAAATAAAGCTGTGCTTGAATTTTTCTGCTGGACTGAAATAATATCCCACTGTGGTCCTCTACGTGCAGTTGGATTTTCTCTACTATACCTTCTTTAAGCCTTCCATCAGCAGCCGCTGCTCCATTTGGGAATATAGTCTTCACAAAAATCCCCATGCGTCCACGAGCGGAATCCTGGCCTCCCACAATGCTGAATCCAAGACCCTACAGAAAAGGAAGGAGAAGATACGCAGCTGGCGCTTTACTACTGCCTGTGTTAGAAAGATTGCCGGTAACATACAAGACAAAGGAAAGATGAAAACCTAAAAGCTTCTGATGAATTGCACTGCCACCTTTCTCTCTACTTGAATTCTGTCTTTTACTGTCACTCTAATATCAACACACTGATCAGCCCAAAAATTAGCAGCAGGCACTTTAAGCTAAAATAGCAAAAATTCTATTTTGAGATTACTTTTTTTTTTTTTTAAACACTGGGTCAATGACATTATGTTATCCTAATCTTAAAAATTGTAACACATTTCTTTTAAGTTGACAGTAGATTCCCAGCCCTGAAATCTATATCCAAGATGAACTGTAGTTTTTCTGCTGTCACAGATCCTGCATTTCCTCAGGAAAAAGAAAAGCTTAAGAACATGACATAAGGTCAGTGCTGTAATGTCAGGAATGTAGCTGGAAGGAGGCTGGCGTGGGGGGGGGCTGCCATGCACATGTACAATTTTAATTATTCTTCAGACAAGTACCACTTTGTATTTAAAGAAATCTAGATCAATACATTCCCCAGGGCTCTATCTGTTAGCTCTTGCCCTTGCACTGCCCCACTGGCTGCGGGACCATCTTGCAAGCTGATGAGGGAATGGATGAGTACAGCAGCACAAACCTCTCCCCCTTCTGCTGAGTTCTTTCCCAGCCAAATCACTTCCTTGATACATTCCCCCCTCTCCCCTCCCATACTTCTCCTCTTTGTCACAGCTGTACGTGTATTTTACAGAATAAGAAGAAAAGTCACTGACCAGGTGGACAAGGGAAAACTGTTGTGCTTCAGTGATCTGAAGCCACATTTATTATTAGCACTTCGGGCAGTAGTCTCCAGCTGAGGGAAGCTGCCAGGGCAGGCATAACACTGTGTTTACAACCCAATACAATAACCAGCTCTTCTTACTCTCTGAATGTGAAGTAGACTACCGCAGTTATGAGCTGCTAGTAATTTGATAAGACATCATCGATTTCTAGAAAGGAAGCATCCTAGCTCCCCCATGCAATGCAAAATAACTCAACTGCTTACTGTGCAATTACCAACTGCAAAACAACCTGCAGAAAGGCTCCAGGCAACCTCCTTGCCCAGACACAGCAGTTCTCCCCACAGCTCTGTGGGGTGGGTTGGGAAGAATATGGCTGCAAAGCACAGTGGTTCCTACATGAGCCCACCTTTCCAGAGGAGCACTGCCACTCCACAGCAGAAAATCACTCCATGCAGATGAAATACGAAGAGCAAACACTTGGCTCCCAGCCACCAACCCAGTGACTCTGGGAAAATACTTCCCAAGTCCCAGGTCTGCATAGAGATAATAAAGCAACTGTTACTGCACAAACTGTAGCAGTGCAACCCCTAACAGAGGTGACCACTCAAAAGGTGGTGGAAGGCAATCAAAATAACAGTTGTTTGAGGTGGTTTGTGATCACTAGAGTCTGCATGCTCCCAAACGCTTTCTAACACCTTCAATCTAACTGCAGAAAGGCACGAGAGAGTGCCTTATCCCACAGGGAGAAATAGTCTAGTTAGGAGAAAAACAGGGTGGGGGAAAGATGTGAAAAATGAAGGAATATTCAATTGGAAATGTCCTGAAAGACCTGAAGTTCCCAAAACAAGAAGAATTATAGCAACTGTGTGTCAATCTACCTAGAGAAATCACTATTTCTCTTTGCTAAACTTAAAGCACAAGGAATTTGCTTTCTATTTGAGATTGAAAGTCAAAACAAGTCTTTTTAATCCAAAACATATCCATATGATGAATTTAAAGAGGATATTAAAAAAGCCCATGGATTTTTAGCATATTTAAATGACAGCTCCAATATTAGTGTGGATGGGATTAGGGAAAACAATATACACCTGGGTTAGTGCTTGTCTATTTTCACTTACCATTCAGCCAGCTGGTATTTAGCAAATGTGCAAACACATTATTGGGAGGAGAAAAGCGGACTCTCTGACCCAGAGAATTCAGTGCTCTCAGATAAGCAATTGACCAGGAACTTGTCTTTAATGCTTAATTTGCAGTGATTTTATTTTTTTTTTAACCAAATTCCAGAGAGAGAAAACATGCTTGTCCATAAATATGCATGCAAACAGGTACTTTGTAGCTGCACCAACTTTGCATAAACATACATATTTAGAGATCCATTATTAATATTTAGTACCTCAGAAATGACCAGATTCACCCAATCAGAATGAAAGCCACCTTGCATCAAATGCGTGACACGAACATGTTTCCACTGCATTTTGCATGTGTGACTTCAGTATTTACCATTGAAAATGGGATTTCCTTATCACTGTTGTTATTATTGGCTACATTTGAGAGATGCTGTGAGACACTGCTTGAACACCAGCTCTTGCTACATGTGAGAAACCAGCCACATGCAGAAATCCTCACCTTGCCTTGCCCTTTCATCAGGACGATGTTGGAAATGATGGATGGCTGGGTCAGTCTCCATGGAGATTCCACTTGGGCAGCACTAAAGGAACGGGTGGATTTCTTCACAATATGGTAGTCCTAACAAACATCAGCAAACAAGGGAAATTGCTCTGATTGCTTGCAACAGGCACTGGGATGTCACAATGGAAAAACTGCATGTGTTGGGGAAGAGTGAGGCAGGGAACTTACAGATATACTCAGAAAAGTGTTCAAAGGATAAAATCTTAGCTCATTACAGTCAAAGTGAATCTTGCCACAGTAATTTTCCCACATTTTGCACAGCAGGATCATTTTGTAATGCACTAGTCACAATTTAAATTAAAAAGATTAAGGATAGCCTCGTGATACACAGAAGTCCTTATCTGCTAAAAAAAAAACAACAAAACAAAACAAAACAAGCAAACAAACAAACAAAAATAAAGAAAAAAAAAAAGCCTACATCGTCAAATAATTAAAATAAAGAGAAGCTGGATTTTTTTGTTCCAGAACTGCAATTTGTAAGATCAGCCTTAGGACCTCCTGGCCACAGTAAGAACCTGCCGTCACCATCCTCAGAGTAAAGAAGTTCTACACAGGTGGCCAATGTATCCCATTTTGGGGTCCAGATCTGTTAAGTGCCCATGATGTACCTACACGGCCTTGTTTCACTACACTACTCTTGCTTCTACAAGCTCCACACATATCTTGAAGGACTAAGCACAGTGAGGTGCTCAGAGCCAGTCCTGCCTTTCTACCCACCTGCCTGGCTCCCGACGACTCCAGCTGCTGGGGCAGAGAGTGCTTTCTTCCACCCCGGGAATATTTCACTGCTATTTCATAATTCGATTCACCATTTTCCACTGTCAGCTCATCGTCTTCTCCCACGGATTCCAAGCGTGATCCAGCACCTAAGGAAAACCACAGGAACACATCCTGCAAACACCTCAGAGTTGCTTTATCCTCTTGACAGCATGCAACAATCACCTCCTGCAAATCCCAACTTAAACAGTCCCTTAAAACAATGCTATGCAGCTCCCAAATGGGCAGTTAGAAGCTAGTTTTGATCATCCTCAACTAAAAACTTTTCCTGCTGTCACAGGTTTTCTACAATCTTTCAGTGATGCTGAACTCCTTAGTGCTATTGCTTGTGGTAGTAAGGAAAAGCAGAAGATAATTGAGCTGGTAGCTCAGGGACAGAAAAGAAATTCAGCTGTTCTCACCCAACGGCACTTGCCAGTGCACTAAGCTCTCAAGCTTCATTTATTTAAAATTAAAAGACCTGACACTGTAGCAATATTCATTTCTGGAGGTGTCATGTCACTTTGAGGAAAATTTTTCTGGAACGCAAAAAGGAAAAATGTGCCAAATAAATGCTATTTTCTCTCCTTCTGGCAACAGTTCTAGTGGTCTTAAAGACAAGAGTGCAGAGTTCACATAAGAAACAGAATTATTTGTCTTGAAGGACATCCTGTAATTAGCCGCAGAGTACCCTGCTCCTCGCACCAGGGTTCCTCCAATTCTCATTTTCTCCAAGAACCCCACAGGACCCCCAGTCACAGCAGTTCCTGCACATTTATCCTTGCCATTCTCCCACCACGCAGGGAAGGGCCATTAACCCCTATTTTACAGATGAAAACCTGAGACACAGTCAGAACAAATTCACACAAAACTGGATTTCATGATATGGTTTTAAGATTACTTTAAACAAATGTTGAGATGGACGGGCTAAAGAAAGGGGCAGCTCTCCCTTCACCCTCAATGCCCTGTCTTTATTCCGTGAATGGGGCTGACAAGACATGGGCTGAGGCTGATCCACTGCAGATTTACCCAAAAGAGCCCCAAATCCATTTTCTGCCTCTTCCTCCTCACTTGGAGGCTGTGCAAGCATCACTGCCAGGGAGGGATGGTGCACAGACCTGGGGTAGTCACTTATTTTCTCTCAGCATTAAAGAAATCCTGCTACTGCATCCACAGGTAGAATTTGTACCCACTGCCCAGAGTGCAATTTAAACCTGCTCCCTACTTTGGGGTGTGAAATTACCTCTGGTTTTAACGCTCCCCTTCCCTGAGCACACAGGGCACTGCTGCTGCAGCAAACAGCCAGGACAGCTCTCTTGGCAGGATCAAGCACTCTGGCACATCACTCACAAACCCTCCTGGCACAAAAAACTAATCCTTTTCTATCATCCCCCCCTCTCTTCTTCTAGGAGAACAGTTAGATTTCTGTGACTGCTGCCCATCTCTGAATGTAGCTTGCCTACCCAGGTTTGGGACCAGGCCCAGGGGTGCTCCAGGCTCACCCAGAGCCCAGGGGCATCAGTGCTCACAAGAACAGGGCTTGATCCCCACTGAGCCACCAACAGACACCCAAAGGGGCTACAGGCTGAGGAGCTCCAGAGAGGTTGCTAAAAATATCTGAGTAAATGGAAATTAAGGTGAACACAGGAAAGAGGGAGCCTCAGAAAGTAATAGGGATGAGAACATGATCAAGCTCTGCACACAGGTATTGTTAAGACTTGGGGACAAAGCAATTGGAAATTTGGGCAGTATTCATCATAATGGGTATTTTGGTGATGGCATGTTAAAGGATGTTCCCCACCTCACTAACAGAGCACACTGAAATGTACAGGGTAAGTAAATGTTAAAAAGAGAGAGAGAAAAAAGAAAAAATAAAAAGTAAAAAGCTTTCAAGATTTTTCTTCATCTTTCTGTCCATACAATAGTTCAACTAGGGAGACTGAATGCAAACATCTTAAAGCTAGGATTTTCCTTACAAATTAATCTAATATGCTCTCAAGGGGAAGAAATCCTATCTCCCTTTCAGAGAGATAAAATAAATATACAAACTAAAAATTCTACTCTTGCTACCTTTTATCGACCCAGATTTACCTTGGGATCGACTTCTGTATTTCAGTATGCCACTTCCCAGAGTTGGACTCTGGTTGTTTCCTTTGGACAATTCTGCACAAACTGTATCTTGAGTCTTCTCTGTTTCCACCACCTAAAAAAAGGAAAAGAAATAAAAATCATTTACTTGTAAACCAGAGCAGTTGATGGTATTCCTCTCATTTTTACTCAATGATAGAAAATACCACTCCACATATTTTCTTTTTCCTCCAAAACACATCAATGTATTACACCAGCACACATTTCTGCAAGTCATTTTCAGCAATGCCTTTGGACATTGCTGCAAACCTTACCGACAGGTACAGGTACAGTATGGCCAGGGATCCTCTGCAGGGTACCAGGCCCCTAGAGAACCTCCAACATCCACAGCACCTTGTTCAGGTGCTTCTGTGTGCATTTTCACAACATTTTAGTGTAGCTTTCACTGCCATTTGTTCAGCTCAACAAGCTTCCAGAGACATCACATCTTCATAGAGAAAACTACTTTGAAAAAGTGTTATTTTATTTTTAGTGTCCAGAGCTGAATGCTAATGCATAATGGATGAAAAGCTAATTTAATAGGAAGTTATGAAGATTATACCGCTAAGCACTTAAAAGCCTGGAAATGCTCAACTGAAATTTAAATGTGAAATCACAACCCTGCCACCCTGAATAAATGCAGAGACAGGACAAGTCTGTTTTCCCACCACATCTGCCTAGATGCGGGTGACAATACAAGGTGATAATGTACAGCAGCACGGCCACACACATCCTGCTCCCACATGGTCAGGGGTGAGCAGAGTTGCCCATATGTAAAGCCCACAAAGACTTTACCCAACCCATGTTATGTGGAAGACCCTGGTGACCTCCTCCACTTGCTCCTTCCTCTACTGAGCTTCAGCAGTTGCATTTGCCTATCTGTGCAGCTACACAGTGATCCCTTACACACTCCCCATACACACAATAACCCTTTTACATTTTCACCTTATCACCCGCCACACATCTTCTGCACAATTATTCAGATGGCTAATGGCAAGGACAACAGAATTTCCAATACAACCACTTACTGGTTGTGTTATACTTCAAATGTACTATCTAAATTGATAGCAGTCTGTTTTTTAAAAAAAAAATAAATAAAAAAAAAATCCAGCCAAAATTTAGTTTAGTAAGAGGTGTACACAACTGAAATAATAAGCTCCATTTCCTTGAAAGTGAAGAAAATTAAAATGGCATGGTTAAATCTGGGGAGCTGCCTTGAGACAGTAAAGCCATCTGTTCACATGTGGCCAGAAGGATAAGGTGGAGCTGGACAAAGCATTCTTACTGCTAAAATAATTTCTAATTCCACTATGCAAGCCCAAAAATTACAGATTCTTCCCCAGAACCTGTCTCCCACCCCCTAGTCCCTCTTATCTCTAAACCAAGAAAGACAAGATTTATCTTTTGCACAGAGTCTAGACTTAGTCATTTCAGTTCAAAGAGCAAAAACTTCAGAAAAGCATGAAACTGGCAGATAACAAGAAGCTGGAATGGAAACTGCTCTGTATTCCTCCCCCTGCAACATGAACAGCTACACATAGTTAACACATAGATTGCACATCCTAGCTATGTCTTGTCGATTTTTCAAGGCTTTGCAGCGACTACTTCAGAGTTCACTTCTAGTACCAAATGCTTTGCAGCTCACAGCTCCGCATAATCAGATTCATCTGAAGAAGAAAATAACTACATCAGCCTGAAAAAAAAAAACAGTGCCACCCTGGCATGACTTGGCCATCCTAATGAGGGACTCATTCCAGTAAAGATGTAAGAAATCAAATCCAAGAACCCACCCAAGAGACCCTAACCATTAGCGATTAGGCCATGGACAAAGTATCACAAACTCTCCCTGTGGAGGCAGGCATACCTAGAAGACAGCAGAAGCATTTGGAAGTGAGACACGATTTCATGGATCACACAAAGTTGGAATTTACCACACAAAGCAAAAGTACTCTTTATTAAGTGAGAATGCTCCCCTTGTAGAAAGGTAGAAATCCTTTGCAGAAACACACGAAACTCATGTAGCTAGTTGTTTTAAAGTGTGCAAAATGATCAGTACTCAGGGGCAGTGTTAACTGTGCAGTGCAAAAATATCTGAAGCAGAGGGATGAAGAAAAAGGAAGAGGGATGCCTCCCCAAAACAGCCATTTTTGTCAGCATGTTGTTTAACTACCTTAACAGACAGGGATGAGTCCAACCTGATTTTTCTAGAGCTAACTACAACCCATCTGAGGTCCAAAGCTATAGAGCTGTTTCATTTCTGTGCTGTGCATGGACATGGGCAGTTACACCTGCTGATATCACACAATTCCCGGTCCAAAGCTGGACCACTTCCTCCACTTCAGAGCACAGGAGAAAAAATTATTTTCCAGCGAGTACAGAAAGATGCTGAAGTCATCGTCATAGGCAATTTCCACCCCCAGCTCTGGCTCAAGGGTGATCCATTTATTACATCTTGTCTTTCTACTACACTGGATTTGGTTTGGAGCTTTTTTTGCTTTTATTTATGTTGACTGTGCAACTGAAGCAAAGTACAGATGCACCCTGCAATTACATATATTTCTGCCTAGTAGGGTGAGAGGAAAAATAGGAGAGATTGCCACTGATGTTAAAATCATTCCTTCACCTCATTGCTGCACAATCCTGGAGGCTGTGAGCCTATGTATGGCAAACCCCCAAGCCCCAGATATGATCTGCAGGACCGCGTGTGCACAAACAGCAATGCAAGAGAAAGTCTCAAGGCATTCTCAGCATCTTCACTAAACTCTATTTTATCCAACTTGGTTTCAGACTACAACAAGTAGTAAAAACTTCTAAATAACCTATGTCTGTGTTAATATCTTATTTTAGCAAAAATAGTTTTCTGACACAAATTATAAACATGCTGAGAAAGACTCTAGCATTTGCAATGAAGCAGATATTCATTAAGTTGTTGAGCTTCTCTAACAAACCACCAAGACTCTTATCCTACTCAGAAAACACTTCAAAATCCAATCCACAAAGCTTTTGAGTACTCCCCTAAATCATGTGTCTGTAATCTTTGGCTCTCTTGTAACTTAGACAAGAAGAAAAATCCAGCTCCACCTTATCCTTCTGGCCACATGTGAACGGATTGCTTTACTGTCTCAAGGCAGCTCCCCAGATTTAACCATGCCATTTTAATTTTCTTCACTTTCAAGGAAATGGAGCTTATTATTTCAGTTGTGTATGCCTCTTATTAAACTAAACCAATAAATCCTGCTCAACGCCATCCCAGTGTTAAAGACAAGGGGAGCTTTAACACGCACAGTAGTTTGATGGGAGATCTAAAAATAGAGCACATTTTGCCAGCTCATTAAGTAGCTCCAGGATCAAGTGATGGTGACATCTCAATTGATTTCAAAGGAAACAGCGGTATCACAGACATGCAGTCCTGGCACCGCACCAGAATGAACAACTGCCCCTGGAGTCCTTGCTCAGGCAAAGCTCCAGCATGACCAGGCCCTTAATTAGACGAGATGAGGAGCAGGATTATGAGAGTCTACATTGTTTAACCACAAACAGCTTGGCAATTGTCACTGATCTACAAAAACAAGGCAGCACACAGAGGATGATACAATTTAATAAGCAAACTGTTTTACTGCTGCTGTGGCAGAGCTCCTAAGCTGCTGCCTTTCCCATCAGTGCACCCACCCAACTCCCCACAGCACAGCCCGCTGGCTCTCCCCAACAAGAGTTCAAGCAGTATATAGACAAGTTTAACCTGATCATTGCAGACAGAAACAGTGAGAACTAGACTGAGCTGTCTGCAGCATGCCAAGTTCAGCCTTGCCTGCACTGGCAAAGGAAGCCCACCAGCAAGTCCTTCTTTAAAACAGTGATGTGAAAAAGGAATGGCCATGCCCCAGCAACCTTGAACAATCTCCATGGGGTAACTGCTCATCTTCTTCAGTCTCAGCACAGCCAGGACAGTGTTTCCTTAAGCAGCACTAACCCTGTCCCGGTTTGGGTGAAAACAGGACTAATTCTGTTCAGTGATTTTACTTTTCAGTTCAGTACTTCTAATTAACAG